>JARJDW010003561.1:0-71486 GCA_030264715.1 Adinopsis sp. GC000173
CTGTCAAAAAAAATTTGTTTTCCCATCCAAACCCAATTAAAAATATATCAAATCAAAAATTTTATTTGCAAATTGCATAAATGGAATAAATAAATACCTATAAACCCTTCGTTATCCTTCGAACATTTTCGGAATATGTGTTGCGGGTTGCAAACACTCAATGTTTTCCCTGTTTTCCCCACCGATTTTTGCTGACCATTGCAAACGTAAAAAGGTCTATTTACTTTATAACCCTTATAACACCTTATAACATAGCAGGCCAGGTAATGGCAGGTAGAATAGGAGGCATTGTGTAGGATAGGATATATTGGCGTGTATAACTAATTTCAGTTGCAATAAAAACGAGTTTCCAAGTTCTTTTAAAGCAAAGAAATCATAACATTCTAAAAAGACAGAAAATAAAATTGTTTGCTATTGTTACTGCAAATAAATTATTAGGTGCGCAACTACGTTCTCGCTGTTTCTTTATGAAAATGCAACTTTATTGTGAAAAATATATGGTTACAAATGAATAATTCCAAATATTGCCCATCGCTGGATATAACTTTTTTCCATCTTTCTGGTAGAGCTTCAATACCGTGAGGGCAAAAGTCCTCGTTTTTTGAGGCTATGCAGGAATGAAGTCGGTTTTTTGATCTCTTCATATGATTGGAACTGCTGATCAGCCAGACCATGAGCCATCGAACAGAACATGTACTAATCGAACGGTGTAATATTTGGGGAATATACCGGGTGAGGTAGAATTTTCCATTTGAGCGTTTTCAAGTAAGTTTAAACGAGTTTGGCAACGTGAGGCCGAGCATTGCCATGCAGTCGTTTGGTCCCAGCAAATACGCAGCATAACCTGCGCAGCGTGAATATTGGACTGATTCGACAACTTAGAAGCATGACCAGGCAATCCCCATGACTCTTTTCTATGGTTTGCTGTAATGAATCCATTTTTATTATCTCCCGTCACGGTGCGATGAAGAAAATTTTTCCTTTTTGGCTTTTGGCTTCCAGTCATAAGGTACCCAATTTTCTTGCTTTTAGATCATTCCCAAAGTATGCAATCACTTGGAAATGGCTTGGCGGGTAACTCCTATTAAAATGTATCAAAGGGTGGAATTATTTTATATATTATACCATTATACAATGTTACTGTACCATTAAATTAATGATAATATTAACTATGTATGCGTTGTTCAAGGTAAAACCTTATTCGGTTTAATCATCATTAAGCTTATTTATTCATATAATTTTCATAATAGACACAATATGTGTTTATATAAAGTGAAACTATTTTCAGAGGGTCATCACAATTGCAATGGTACATAAAGAAGGTAATGTGTTAATTAAAAATTGATTGAAGTGTTATAATTAAATTATTTATTAATATAGATTATAAGTGTTTGAAAGTTTTAACGCAACGACTTGTAGACTCTACTTTGAACACAAGTAGTAATCGTTATGTAAATGATATTTTTCCTATAATTTTTTATCCTACATTCTTCATCACAATAACTGGATGTTTTTTTTCTGCAGTACATTCTATTCGTAAATGCTAGAAAATCATTTTTCTTGCCATTAATTGCAAATGGAATTTTTAGAAAATCAACAATATGATAAATCTGTGTTGGATATTGCTGATATATTTTCACTATTACTATATTACTTTATGATACACGTTGTGTCAAGCAATAAATCTAAGGAAGAAGAACTTGTAAACTTATTGGGTACATTTGAATATCATGAGGCTAGTCAAGATTTTAGCAAATTCAATGAACGTCTCAATTACGTAACTTCAATGGTCATAAAATATTGTTTTCCAGCAATCATTTTACTTACAGTGCCGTTTGATTCTATTATTAATTTAATTCATCAATGTAGAAATGGATGCATATCATTGTTTAATTTTGTAAGTACCACCGTGCAATGTATGGTACTACTGGCACAGTTAGAGCAAAGTGATTCCACATTCCGACAATTACCGTAGACTTCCACCCTTGCTAAACCTATAGTAACGTGTTTATGGTTTGTTTTGTTACTGTAGGTTTAAGTAAGAAAGAAGTTTTCCGGTAATATCGCTGGATCTAACAATTGCCGAAACGTTTGTACTAACATTCGCGCTAATGGGCCTTGTGCATTTCCATATTATGACCACTCATGGTCTAATATTTCATCATTACGTTATTTTGACATTGGCGAAATTTCATTGCATGAAAGTTTCTTGCGTATCACTTAAATAAGACAGTTTTTCGGGCAATGAAATTTCGTCTTTGTACCTGGAAGGGACCGAGGGTTTTTATCAAATTTCCAAAATAATGTTTTCAGTATATTCCGTTACATTTCAATATCTTTCCAATTAATTATGTTCTTATGTTGTGTCAACTATTTACTGGCATTTATGGCGTAATATATAGCATAAATTTGACTATGTTTGGATGGTTTGTAACAATGCTATTTGCACAGAGAGTTAAGTACTTAAGAATGCAAATTTCGAAAATATCTTCAATTGAAAACAAAAGTGTACGCAATACCTTTTTTAAAAGTTGTGTCAAAGAACATGTTTATATCAATAAGTATGAAAGTAATAGTTTTGTTTCAATAAATAATTGAATGTGATTTTAGCTTAATGGGTATGTTTCGAAAGTTGATAGAATATATATTATTTTTCGCAACATTCAATAGTGGATTATTAATTGCATTGATTATAATTAAAGAAACTGAGGTATAATAGAAAATTATACAATAAGCAGCTCGGCATTAAGGATATTTTAGCACCTTAATGCCTCGATACATAAATGACTATTACCTATTGTTTAATTGTAATTAAATACTTTATAGGCCTTCGATATTGGGAATTGTATACACGTTTGCGCTTATTTACTTTTTATTACCTCTTTTGCTTATTGTTCGGAATATCTAGCTAATCAGGTATACCTTTAATTGAAGTGTCTCTTAACTTAATTGAAATGAAATTAATTATTTCAGTATGAAGGCTTAAGTTTGGATCTATTTTACGAGGCGGTAACAGCTGATACAATGCTTGCTAAAGATTTATATTTTATGTTAGTATGTTCTATCAAATATCCAGTCCATCATACAATTTTATTTGGTGAAATGAGAAGTCCATTGGCGTTAAACGTAAGAATTAGCAATTTCTTTCTTTATTAATTGTATATATAAAATTGCATTTATAAATTTCAGGTTTTAAAATACGCTTATTCAATTTTTATGTGTGTAAAATTTAAAACTAATTTCAATAATAGGAGTTAAACATAATTTTGATTTTACCAAATCAAAAATAAGAATTTACACATAATTTTGACTATTTGCAAAATTTATCAATACGTTTTAAATAGTAATATTACAAGTTTTTGCAGTTTAATCACGGTTTGTGCTTGTTTTGCACCTGACTCGTTTCAAGCAAAATAAATTATATACTAGTAGTAATATGTGTAATAATAGATTGTTTGGCGTTAACAGATGAATGATTTTATTAATGGACTACATTCTAATATAACTAGTAAAAATTCTTCAACTAAGTCACTTGGTAAAGAATTTGTTTCAGTGGTGTTTTCGAAAATAAAGCATAGATAGTTCATATAGTTTTGCATCAGTACGGTAATAGCGAAGAAATGAATGATTTAACCATGCGCACAAACATTTCAAGTCTTCTAAATTTGTTGTTGCGACCATTGCACCTTTCGTTGGTGTATGTTGGTGGGAATCAACCAAAGTCACCTGTAAAATAAGTTTGCTAAAATTAATAAAATGGCAAATGATGTACATTATGTGTAAATCACCGTTTTTCCTTCAAAATCAATTATAAACAGAATGGTTCGAGTATCACAAATTAGTGTTGCAAATATTTGTTTGTTATCCTTAAAAAGTGATGAATAAATCCAATCATCACACAAGTCTTTCAGGTTTGTGTATAATGTTTTTCCTAGCGAATCCATACATAAAACACTTTTCTGAAAATAAATAGATAGTTTTGAAGAGTTAAAAACTATACATAAATGAAAATGCACGGGCAGTGTTGTCGAGTAGGTGCAGAGGTGACGAAGGGCCAACCGATTTGGCATTGACGCACCTCAATTAGTGGATAAGGCTGTGGTTACATTTCATGGAAATTCGTACGACAAAAAGTAAAACAAATTGTAGTAGAAGTATACCAGTAAAGAGCAATGGACAAAGTAACAGAGCTTTGTTGTATGTTTATGTTTTTGTTGCGATTTTACATATGTTTCTTCCCACTTTTTGGTATTTTTTACGTATATCATACTTGTTTGCATATTCATATTATTTTTCTTTACTGTTTGAAAACTTTGTACTAATTTTTAAAAATGAATGTAACCGCGGAGCCTTATCCGAATGGTAGAGAATTGAATTAAACTAATACATATTCTAGTAATTTCTGGCTTTAAATGAAATGTAACAAGTACATAAATAAAATGTAGCAACTATTATCGGACAGAGATAGCATTAAATTCTCCACAATATAAAAAATGTTCTCACTTACACTATTGTAGTTTAGTACTCGACTTACCCATTCTTCAATTTTTTGTAATCTACGTTTACAATGACCAATAGCTTCGGGTAATGTTAAATAAGCATTGCGCAATTTTCCATTATTTTTTAGTTTGCAATAAACGTAATTTCCATCAAGAATTGCGCGCGCAAATACATTAACAAAGAAATAGTTTAATTCTTTTAAAGGACCAAAAAACTATGAGAAATGTTGCAGAACATACTACAATAAATCACTTGTTATTCTTCTATTCATATCTTTTACCTGAACATTGTCTCGAATGCAATACGCAGCAGTTAACAAGGAGATAATGGTGCAGGCATTGCTTCCACACAAATTGGGTTCAAATCCATAATTCGTTTGTGAAAAGTTCACTTCAAACCATGTTACACGCAGCTTATGTTGACAAAATAGTTCGGACTCTGATTCCGGAAAAAATGGTAGAGGTAACTCCGGGCTGCATCTCATTTTCAATTTTGCGCTCTGGGACATTTCACTTGAGCATAATTTATTGTTTTACGAAAATTAAAATTAAAATTTTTTGTTAGATTATGACAAATGTAATTGTGTTTGATTGAAATTGGAGCCATTTGAAACATTATTACCAACTGTATTGTCATTTTCATTTTTTAACAAAATTCAATGCTTGTTGAAATTTTTGTTTGTAAATAAATATTGCATTACATGGCTGCATGGATTTTAATAATAAAAATATAAAAAATGAGAAAATATGCTATTCTTGACTGCCCGGGAATATACCAAAATAGATATTTATTTCCCAATCCGCGGGAAAGGGATTTATTCATAAAGTGGGTCAAATTGACCAAATTTATCGTACCAACCGTGTCTGCAGATTACATTTTCAAGATAGCAAAATCTGTCCGCGAAATTACAGAGTGGTGATAAACACGTTTTCCACATTATGTCTACCAGGTATGTTTACGTGCACTTTACATTTTGTACAATTATAGAACAAATAAAAAACGTAATTATTGGAAATTTACATTAAAGTATTTTTAGATTATGGCGTGAATTGGTTGTCAACAAACTATAGTTAATCTTAAAATTAGTTTTGTTGTAATTGGAGAAACTGTTATTTTGCTCCTGTCGAAATGATGATTCTCTGAAAACTCCACAGCAAGATCATCAAGGTAAGGAATTTTTAATTATTTTTAGAAAATATTCATCAAGCATTAATTAAACTTCAAAAAGAAAAGATTGAAGAACTTAAGTTAAAATGGAGATTTTAGAAACCTCGACAAACAACAAAGATGTAAAAAATGCTCAATCATAAACCATCGATTTGAATCCGAGCAACTGTGATAATATAAGTATATAGAGAAAGGAAGAAACGAAATATAATAAATATATGATATATTTAAAGAAAAAAAAGATTATATATAATATATTTAATAAAGTACTCTTAGAACTTAATTATCCATTGATATGAATATGTATGTTAAACCATTGAAAAGGTTATATCAATTATTCTATACCACTGCCAAAAAGAGCCTTTTGTTACTGATTCTGATCTTAGTAATTAGTCAACATGATTGAAAATCTCTATAATGCATTTTGTATTAATTAAAATTTTTATTTATTTGCTTTATTAGCTTATCTGGGAAAACAATTTATTATGGATTTACTGATTAAATTTCGGTTTGCAAATAGATGATCCACTGGATCTCATCTAACGTATTATCATTGCATTTAATAATCAATTTCCCAGTTGCTGCATAGTCTGATGAATTTTCACCATTATATGTAACCTGAATACGTGTCATTGATTTTCCCTTTAATGTTTCGCCTGTTTGTTTCACAAAAAATGTAGGCGGTTCCACTGTATATGAAAACACCTTCGTCGATATAAATGGATTTCGAAATGGTATTAGATTGCCGGAATCTTCTCTTATTAAGTATGGTCCTTGAGGTTTAGGTTTGATGCAATTTCCAATTAATGGATAACTAAATAATAAATTATTTCAACAATAAATACGCGTATAAATATACGTATGTCTTACATAAACTCGCCAAGAGTGTTTGATGTTAAATATAAGCGTGCTTGAACAGCACCAAGATCAGTTGGCTCGAACGATACTTCGAATGTGGCTCTTTCCTTTGGGAGTATAATCGGATTCTTCTCTAATCCAAACTCATTATTTGTAACCTACAAATTTATTTCAGTCAGTTAAATATATATTTTACAACGTAATATATACTTACTTTTCCGGAAAATTCTGCTTTTGTTTCAAGTTCATTGCATATATAAAAATATCTTGTAGCCTTTTGACCTAGGGGAGACTCTAGTTTTATACATGGCTCTGTAACTGCTGGATTTGCACTTAAAATGAATGTATAGGGAAATGTCCCTAAAGTTTGTGCGGTAGCTGTCAAATTCGCCTTAAATTCACCTACTGGAAGTAGTGGTTTATATTTAACAACTAAATCATACTAAAACGAAAAATACTATGTATCATTAAAGTAATATTTAAATAAGAGTGATATAAAATGGATATTTGAAATGAAATATATTAAAATTTTGGTTTGTTTAAAAATTATATCACTCTATATTAATTCTACTAGTTATACTATACCTCAGAGTATGGCTCCAGAGATACTTCATGTTCAAAATGCAATTGTGGACAGTTGGATGTTATTGTATACAAGGATCCTGATTTAATCGGATTTTCTAATTTCAATTTATACTCAACGGTTTGTCTGGCACATGTAGTCAATTTAATTTCATCGATTGAGACACATTTAACAATTACAATGTTAATATCATACTGTATATATTCCCTGGTGGATTCATTGCGAAATTTAACCTATTTAAAAATGTAATAGTCAGTTATGTTAATAGATTATAATTAGAGTCTCGGATTTTCGATCAAAGTGCTTCAAATTTCCTTTCATGAAAATTAAATTTAAATTTTAAATTACTTATTAAAACTGCACTTTAAAATCCTGACTCCAATTGTAATAAAACAATAAAGAACGCACTTTAAAGCTTATTCTTCCTTCATTTAATGGATAAATAATCCACTTATAATCACGTTTCGCGAATGGAGCGACATCGATAATTCCATTTCCAGTTAATTTATACAAGACTTTTTGTTTGGCTTCGGATTGTGAGATTTGATTATTAACTGTAAATTGTTGCGGTATTTTCAACCAATTTTCAATTGTCATTATTTCAGTATGGTAGGTTTTTGATGGTATAGTTCGATCAATTCTAGCCACTGGTGGAGGTCGCGTCGCATTACCATATAAATTATATAATATTCCTTGACCTTCAGGTAATGGTAAAAATAATTTTCCCTTACAAAAAATAAATACGCTTATTTAAATTGAACTAAAAAATGATTTGACCTTAGATACTTCATGTGGCTTATTATTGAGGGTCATTGACAACGGATTATAAAATATTTCAGCGCTGTAACTTGACTTTGAATTAACAATTATTACATCTTCAGCACGAAAGTATGGACCATTGACTGACGGTGTTATGGTCCAATCATATCCAGATCTAAATAATTAAAGACACAAATTAATGGATAGAACGAGTAATTCATGAAATACTTCATTCAACTTTATTTATGTTCTGCTAAGTACTAAAACACTCTGAATAATAATAAATAATAAACTCACTGGTTACTAATTGTTATATTTTTCGATTGTTCTCCACGAACAGGACAAGTAAAATTAATGGATGAAGATGCCTCTGGCAAATTAACACATGTGCCTAACAATTCTAATGTCAACGGCTCTTTATACTTCTCTATCGTACAATGCGCCTAGAAAGTAAGATATTTTATCGTAAATATTTTATTACAAACTTCATTTATCTTACTATTGAGCGCAGTAGACAATGCACGCTAACTGGCACAAATTTAACCGTAAAAGTTACACTCATATTAGGTGATATGTAGCCTTCGGTTGGTGATATGGTAAAAACATTCTTCTTTCCAAAGGTCCACTTAAAACTAAAATAAAATTTGTCTCAATCTACATATATTACTAGTAACTAGATCATTACCGTCCTCCAATATCTCCTGTATTAAATAGTTTTACCAGATTTTCATTATAACAGCCCAGTATAACAGTGCCAAATGCAATCTTATCCGTATTTAAATAATATTCTGACGCAATGCAGTACGCTTTAAAGTATGATATTGGACTAATATGATCTTGTACTTGATAATATATCTATTAAAAATAACGGAATTGTTAGAAACGTAAGGATTGTTAATATTGCCAATATCTTACTTGTTCTGAAAATAACTGCATTCGTTCTCCTGGGAAGTAACTTAAGGTGAGTTCGGTTTTTTGCTCTGGAAACAGTTTAATCCATCTCTTCGGCTGAATCTTCACATATTCATAAATTGAATTCTTCATTTTTTCTTCAATGGTCAGTTCCGTTCGTCTGTAAAGTACATAAATTTAAAAATACTACTGAAAAGGTGTAGCAATCAATATCAATCAAAATCGGAATTAAAATTAAATCAAATTTATTAAACATTACATAGAAATAATAATTTATCATTTTATATTCAATATAAACTTACTTTACAACGACCTCCTTGGAAGATGCCTTAGAACTTTTTTTGCTTTTTTTACTTTTCTTACTCTTTTTACTCTTTTGTGAATCTTTACTGTCTTCTTTACTTTTCTTCTTACTTTTCCTGCTTTGCTTTGAACTTCCTGGACTGAGAGACTTAAGACTTTTGGTTTTTTTCGATCCTTTGCTAGTTTTACTAGCCTTTTGTTTTGATTTTTTCGTTTTTTTCTCTTTCTTTTCTTTTACCGCTTTCCTAAAATAATATTCAAATCACAATATTTATAATCTGGTATTGGCAAGTATAATTAAGCAAAAAACATACACTTTTTTGGTTGTAGTATCTGACGGAGCTTGTTCTGGTTTTTCAAAATCTGCTTCCAAAATTCGTTTGACTTGGAAGAATATAGGCAAATTATCATGCAAATCAAAATAGATGTTTATAGGACATTTGGACTTGTTAACTACATTAAGTCGATATTTCATTATTTTACCAATCTCCACAGGACCTAAATCCAGAAACTTATCCTTTGCATCCACTAATTCAACCTCTAATGGAACGCCCTCCCCCAATATAGTTACTTTATGTCCTTTACCATTAATAAATATATTTATATCTGTTTCATATTTTCGTACGTCAGTTGGATGAAATTGTACAACAATTTTACCAGCTTTTCTAGGTTCAACAGTGTTAACCTTATTGATAACTGTTAGATGATCATAAGTATCGTCTTCAGTTTCAACTCTAAAAAAGTACAAAATCTTAATATTAAATTAAACTATAGTTAATCAACTTACAAAATAGGTGTTAGATCATTATTTACAATTTCAAGAGCAGTTTCGTAGTAATTGGTTTTTCCATCTTGAACTAAACAATATCCAAAATCATACTCTTTGAACGAGAATTTAAACTTTGATCTACAAGTTGTACATATTAAAGCAACCTTATAGGTCGGTCCATATGGAATCTGAAATAATTATTTATATTTTTTGTCATTTTTAAATTTTATATAATGTAAATCAATACTTTCAATAATAGCTTAACACGTTTCTTTAATAACGTTTTTACAGGTGTTATTGTAATAATTGACTCAATGCTTGTATTCGTTTTCAAGTATCCTTCTTTATCGCAAATTTCTATACGAACAAAATCGTTGATATATTTTTCAACAATAGACCATTTGTAATAGAATCCAATTACGCCAATATTAGTTACAGAAAATCTAATTTGTACTGGCTTCAAAATCAATAACTAAACAACACATTTCATAAATTTGTTAATATTACTAAAATAAAATAAAATAAATATCTAATACCATTGGTAACGGCAAAGTAAATTCTTCCCCATTTAAAATGGATTGTCCATAATCTTCAACATGTTTGACAACAGACTCAACCTCAAAGCAGGTGGTATTTATAATTATATAAATTGGCTTTTCCATTCTTTCTATACGACATTCAACATTAAAACAAAATTCCCCAACTTTAGTGGGATGATGAGTTATTCTAAAAAAATGATATATTGGCATTTCATTAAATCCTTTACTTAAGATAATTTTAATAGAAGTAGCATTATTAATCAACACTTACTGTAACGCTTTTTCAGATTTAGGTTCCAACGTTCCTGCCATAGGTTCAATAGCAATACGACTTAAACGTCCTTCAGAATATAAACTTTGTTTCTTAATTTTATACTTTAACTCGTGTATCTCATTATTATATAAAATTGTTGATTCTTTTGACTCAATGCCAATGATTGTTGGACGCATATTTATTGTATGATTTTTGAAATACACGCAAGGTTCTCTAGCTCTGCCCACAAGCAAAAACACAGTTTCTAAGTTGTACTTTTCTATGTAGAAATTATAAAATGTCTCAAACGTGCCTTGCTTCTGAGCAATAAAAGTAAATATTGCTTCAGCCATTTTTCCTTTTGAAACTTGTCCTTCTGGTGTTAAACATTGAAAGAGAGAAATATCAGCGCCAACACGAGATTTTTCCCATCGGTATGCAAAATCTTCGCCAGTAGGATTAATGATAGAAAATTTGCTGAAAATAATGTTAAAAGTTAAAGAAACAAAATGCAATAGCAATACAGGATTCGCGATAAAGAATTCCTAGCTATGAAATTGAAATTGTTTCAAGTAAAATACCACAAAAAGGGCACATTAATAATTGCATAAGGAATTTGTGGCACGGGAAAGGATAAAGATTCGCCATAGCGTTTTCAAAGATGCTGCTCTTGCGTAGTGCAATTGCTACATCAAGAGTGCATTGATTGCTACGCCAGAGCGGATCAGTACGACTCTACAAACGCGATAACTTGATTGGTTTAAATTGACAGATTGGAGTAACTTGACAACAGAATATGTGTTTACATCTACACCGTCTACCAACTGCGGTGTAAATATCGTGCTCCAAACATGCACCGCCAGAGAGTATGCCCTAGTTTCGTTTAGCAAATAAAATAAAACTATAGATCATCGATTTACGCCAAAAAGGAAGAAGAATATAATATGAAAAATTACTTGGTAACTGGAACCCCAATTCCAAGAGATTCAAATTCCAATAACTTTGTACTTTCGTCCATTTTGGTGCCACAGATGTCCCTACCTTCCCTTCGCTTCATAATATAATCGCTTGGTTCAATACTAAAATGGTAGAGTGGCAATAGACTTCTTCCCTTGATAGTGATCATTATTGGTTTATGAGACGGAGCTAAATTATCGACATCTGATTTAGCAAAAACGCAATACTCATACACATCGTAGGGCGAAAAAGTTATTGTAAACGTTTGCGATTCACGAGGTGGAATCGTTACCATGCATGGAGTGATTGTAAACGGAATTGCCTCGTTTTCCGACCATGAATCGCGGGTTCTCGTTTTCGTTGTGGCGGTGCTTCTACTGAATAAACTCGAGGACGACGAACGAGGACGATGAAATGAGACTTCGTCCTCGACAAATCTTTCTAAAATATTAGAATTATCATTAATTGATGACAGGGTATACGTGTCGCGCAACCAACCGTGCCCTTGAAGAGGTCGTGGTCGCTGATAACAAGTTTGTGGACGTGCCGTAAATCTAAAAACGGACGTTTTATTGGTCATTGCCGGTGATACATTATCACTGTCCTTGGTGATTCGTTTAGGGTATTCTTCATTTAACATTAGACACCAATCAACAGGTAATGGTAAACCTGATGTATTCTCAATAGTTACAAATTCTCTCCGTTTCTAAAACATAGTAACTTGCAATAATTAAGTATATCCATTGAAGAATCAGTCAAATGAAAAGTAAACAATGCCGTTATTTAAAAATAATTATCAAAAATGTTTATACATTTATTATTATATTCTTGATGTGTTCAAAACTTACCTCAAACATTAGGGTATCTTTCATAGAAACATAAGTTGAATTTATATAAAATGATGCAAAATCACATGCAATACTAAAGTATAATTGAATTTTTTTCAATGTCTCGACTAATTCTTCACACATCGGCTCGGTCCTATCGATAAGTGTTTTAATTTTAATGTTGCCTTCCAAACTAAAAATTAAATGTAACGCTTTCATGAAAATTCCATATTAGATCTTTATATAACGTACGATTCCTCTTTTTGAGATCGTATTGAAATCCGGCGCTCGGAATCGGGTCTCCATATAGTAAAATGCTGCCGGTCGTCCCACGATAGTAGACTGGTGTTCGGTTCCATATATCTGATTTTAACTAACCTACAATCCACTGATTCCTAAAATATCCTTAATTAACAATTATTTTTAATATTGTGAATATCAATGTTACGTTCGTGTAATAACACGGCTTTTTAGTGAAAAATGTTGCAATAATATCTTTACAAGCATAAGGCTTAAGATGTCCTACAGCTGGAATAAAAACCAATTTGTCGTTGCAAACAAAACTGAATTTGTAAGTATCCATTTCGCTCAAATTCTTGATCTTGAATAATTTTTTGTGCAACTTATTGATAAATCGACTACCAAAATTCAATTCATAACACAATCTTGTTTCACCCTCTGATAGCGCATTGCTATCGAATTGATGTATATCGGTCCGTCGCATTGTAGTCTCAAGATTTTCAAATACTACATCTTCTCTATAGCCTTCTGCACTTATGTGAATCTTTAAATTTAAGTAAATTAAATTATATACGTAAACCCAGTGCCTTTTACTCATAAGAACAAAGGCCAAGGCCTAGATCCCGTTTAAAACCAGCCAGTTTTTAAAAGGATCGACTTCGAAAATGATAATTTTTTGCAATTTTGAGCATTATTGGAGCGACCCGAAAATATGCTTTGGCCTTTACTTTATTTACGATAAAACGTCGCTGTGTAAACCGTTAATACTATATTGTAATTTACTCACATCAATTACTTCAAAAGGATTGTTGACTATCAATATCCTCACTACGCAACCTACTTTTTCTTCAAGACATGGTCTAAATTGAAGATCAAAGCCAATTTCTTCATGTTTATCTAAATCCAATACCAAATTATGAATCGCAGGATCACGTTCCATAGGTAATGATACTAAAAAATCCACCTACGTTACATTTTGTTTTTGTAAATACATTTCAAAGGAGTAATACTTGTTTTCGTAAATGATAAAAAGGTGCAATAAAATAGGATTAAAATTGATAAAAATGTCTTTGTTCAGGCATGTATTCAGTTTACCATTTGGTCTCAAATGGCCTGTTGCACCCGGGCCTCCTTCCAGAGAAGGTCGGCCCTAGATCGACACAGTTTTACATCCTCATTATATACTATAATACACAAAAATAGTTACCCTTTGTTGTTGTGGAATCCTCTTTTTTATTATCAGTAAAAATAGAGAACATATCTTTAGGATCATTAACAACACCAACAAACACTTTAACCGGTCTAAATCCTGGATTGTATAAACGTATTTTCTTACACGTTGTGGACCCAAGCATTAGCGGATTAAAAGTAATCGAATAAAAATCTCTACTCGTTTTCTTTTGTGGTTCACGAACGTTAATCTCCGGTAAATATCCTTCACCAATCAAATTAATTTGTAAGACTTTATTATTCATATAAACTGATATTTCGAATGAACCAGTAAATATCTAAAGAATTAATTGTAGTTGGAATAAATATGATTGATGTATTGCAGTAGAAAACACTTTTTCTTCTAGAAGAAATCAATTACCTCAATTGAGTCCGGTCTAAAAGTGATATGAATATAAACATGCTTATACGCATCGATACGCATCACTTCTTGGTCCACACTGAAGACTCCCAAACCATCGGCAATCTTGCAAAATACTGTTGCTGCAATTAATCCAAGATTTTGAAGTTTAATTCGTATTGTATTGTTGGTATTTAAGCATGTTTTATAAAATATTAGTTGCTTATTTTCGATTATAAAAGCATTTTGAGTTTCAACCTGAAATAAATCCATCCATATTTTTATTAAATGTTTTTGTTATTAAATAGTGTTAAGCCACAAAATAAGTTAGAGAAAATCAATATAAATTTTTTATTTCTTTTAGTTCAATAGTTCAATGTTTGGGCGAGTACATAGCGGCCAAATTCTAATTGCAAACAACAAACAAACCACGAAACGACCCTATTTATTTTAAATGCAATTATCTGGAGAGAAAACAATTCCCAACTTAATTGCAACAAGAAACCTATTAACATATAGTTTTGGAACCCTAATAAATTCGATTTATAAACACAATGATATGAATATATAGTCTCTAAGGTTTGTCAGATTATCAGTTGGGAAGCGATGGGATAAAACATTGATAAATGAAAGGTCGAGCGATGTAATATCGGTAGCGTCGAGATTTATGTTTAAATTTTGATATATATTGCATATACAGCTTAACATTATCGGATAATTTGATGCAATAATAGAAAAAATGAAACCATGTGGCTTATCAATATGTAATAACCCTTAGTAAAATATCTACAAAAGGAAAACATTACTTGTTCAGGGCATATAAATTCATCAATGTTATTGAAAACCAGCTGCTCCTTAAACATTTCAGCAAGATTCTGAAAATCTAAGTGTGGAATGCAACCGGTTGCTCTCAGTTTATATCCTCGTAGCATCTTGCTTGGAATTGCTTCAGATATGATAAATTTAACTTTTGTTTCAAATTCGCAAACCGCTTTTGGTCTACTGATTACACGAATGATACATTCTGATTTCGGTTCAACAATGCCTGATGCTGGTATAATTGTAAATATTCCTTCATTCAAACTAGGTGCTTTCATTCTAAAAGGATGTTAAATTAATAATAAAACATAGATTTACTGAAATTTACTTTGGCGTTTTGGAGCTTGCTTTCGACATTTTCGTCGATTTAGTTTTAGAGCTCTTATTACTTTTCGGTTTCTTCTCCTTTTTAATTTTTAAAACTGGTGGTTTTTTCGGTTTGGGTTTTTTTTCTTTGCCTTTTTTTCCCTTCTTATCTTTTGTTGGTTTTTTCTTTGTGACAACTTTCTCTCTCTTTTTTACAGCTAGTATAGCAAATGCAAAGCTATATTTTCCCAAGTTTTTCAAAATAATTTCTTTATAAACTTCGGTATGGATTAACTGATGGCCAAAACCAATTTCATTGGGCGGACAGATTTCATAGCTGCAAAATGATTACCTAATAGCAACATTAGTTCATTTATAAAGTGGTTCAATACCTTGAGCTATAAATTTTTGCAGCCATTAGTAAATCGAATTTACCAAGCTCAAAGTTCAATGCTGGATCCAGAAAAACACAATGGAATATTGGTAAATGCTTGAATTCAATCGGAATAGTCGGCGTTATTTTAATCTGAATTGTATTTGGATGAAAAGCTTTTAAAATGCCAGTGTCTGGTTCCATTTGAAGACATTCTCTTATTTTGGTCTCATCAGGCGTATCATGCTTATTCTTAATAGGTGTAAAACTACAATAATAATATTATTTAGTATTCTTAGTATAACTAATGCATTATGTACATATATTTTATGTCGTATTTTGATCTATTTAGCATTGTGTAATTCTTATAAAATGGTACCATAAGTTTTACTTCGCCTATATTCACATCACTCTCATAATCAATGTTAATTTCCAATACTTCCGCTGCTAAGGTTATATGATCAGTGTGAATAGGATCTGGATTTTTCATTTGTTTATCAAAGAACTGAAATTAATAGTGTGCCTTTAAAAATTGAAAAAAATACGATAATGCAAAGCCTTTTATATCAAATAATTGTGTCCTGCTAATTCGTAAGTACCATTTAATTTAATGCCAACAAAGCATTCTTAATAATAATATGTCAAAACAAATTAGAATTTTTGATACACATTATTAATGAAAATACAAAGGTTTAAGTAAAAAAGCGAATAATTGCAATATCAAAATATAGAACGCAAAAACTTTAGCACTAAAAAACTAGGATTAGTCTATACCACTTACCGCAATTTGTACTTTTTGTTTCATAACATCTTTCAACTCTTTGGCATAGTATGTGAAAGATATAACTTGTTTACCGCGCGCTTTCAAGTAACCTTCCAGAATCGATGGTTGGAAATGATGTAGGCAATCATGGCGCTCCATTAGCCAATTTACTGGCAATAATCCATTATTTATCAAAGAAATATTTTGAGTTCGTCTGGTATTAAATAATAACCGTTCGAACAGTATCTCTTTCGGTATAATATCTATATCGACATCGACTCCTAGACAGCAAAGATTGAAAATTTCGACACGCGGATTATTTTCAATCGTTAAAATAAGTCGCGCCTGAAAAATGCCAGAAAACTCTGGATGTGCATAGATTTTTACAAACTGTGAGTTATTTGGATGCACGTAGAGTTGTGTTGTTTCCAAGCTGAAACTCTCCGTATTCTCAAGAAACTCCAACGTAATTCTACATGGAAGAATTGAATTGCTAATTATGTTAAGCAATTCTTCGGAATATAAAGTTTTACTAGAAATAATTTCAGTTAGGATTAGAAGAAGAATATTAAGAAAAGCTATTACTGTTGTTTTGATGGAAATATTGGCCCAAAACTAAATATTCCCTCCTTTATGAAATAAACCGAATCAGTATCGTTATTTGCGTTTCGTTCTTCAGCGGTATTTTGAAATATAATCTCAGGTTCGTTGTAAATTCGTGGCAAATCTGCCTTGCCATTTAATGTTAGTGAATATTTTTTGGGGCATGTAACGATTTCAATTTCAAATATATGCGTATATTCTTGAATGAGTCTTGGATAACAATGTACGTAAAACTTTATCTCTTCATTTGGTTGCAATATATTGCGGCAGGTGAAAAACTTCACAGTTGTTGATGGTACTGATGAATCCACTAAAAATTAAGAAATTACATAATTTTCTTTTCTTTCGTTTGCCCGTAAATAGAACGAAAATTTGTATGACAATTGGCGATTCAACTTTCTTAAGCTCATTTAACATTGGTAACAAGCAATTACGTTCAAGTTTATTGTAATTTTTTCTTATGGAAACTATTTCATTTTTTATATTTGACAAGGTAAAATAATGAGTGGTGTATGTTTCACATGTTAACACTATTTATTTACTTACATAATGAATCTGGAGTACGCGTACTTTTACTTTCTATGTGAGTCGAATGGCTGCTTTGTGTTCGAGATCCTTTCGAAGATTTTCCAGAGCTTTTCGACGACATTGTATCACTACTTTTCTATAACATATAAGCATTTATTTAAATAATTTATTTAACTAAACGCTTATATACAGATCAAAAATATCGACGGATATACGTATTATGAAATAATAAAAATGAATTACGCTGACTACTCTCTTCTTCATATCTCTATAGTCTGCGACTTTTCGTGGAGTTGACACTTCTAACGAATCGTAAATGTAAAATATCTCAGATTGCATCTTTTTACGTTGTAACGATGGGAGCGTCAATATTGTAAACATGGTATTAACTTCCGCCGGTTTCTCATTAAGTGTTTCCTCTAATAATTCTAAAGCCTGGTGGTTATCCATGTCTTGATTTATAATAGATGGTATATTCTGTTCATCTTCATTTTTCGTCTTTCGAACTATCCATATTGGGACACCTTTAATGGATTAAACATAAGCAAAATTTCTGATACTTTTATATTGCAGTAGGTACATACCAATATCTTTTCGTAAATTAAACTCTGATTCGCTTAATACTCGTGTACGTATTTTATTCTCTGATGTATCATCTTCCTGCCTTTTAGACATCTTTGACGAATTAGTGCTCTTCTTAGAAGCTTTCTCTCTTCCTCTTTCGGTTTTATCTCCCCTCTTATCGGATCCTTTCTTTTTACCTTTAAGAGGTTTTTGTACCGGAATTTTTGGAGGAATGGTCTAAAAAGTATATTGACGTTCGAAAATTTGCTTTTCTAGTATTTAAATAATTGTAAAAGGAAGTGCGTAACATAGAAGCGATAGTAATCTATTTTTATATGGTTTTCTACAACAGGTTTCCAGTGATCGTGGGAAAGTACTGATTTACTCGCATCGTATTTTTGCTTCATAATAATCTAAAATAACTAAACTCTTTGTATTATAATATTTGTATATAAACCCATATTTTTTAAACTTCTAATCATAACGCGGATTTTGGAATTTTGAATGTACAAGCGCACTGAAACTAATACGGGAATGTCGCTTCTATATTATTTATTTGCCATTTGTATTTATATATTTAGTTGTGAAAAACAAGTTATTTTACCTTCATTAATGCTTGAATTTTTCTATTCCAATTTTCGGATATAAATGACAACTCCCAACATTCAAATTCAGCTTTTTCTAGCGCTATTTTGAATTCAGTGCCACTAGCGAGTTTCTGATCTTCATAGCGTAACAAAAAGAAAAAAGATTATCATTTAAAATATTGTATAAAACGATTCTTTAATTACTAGTATCCACGGATGGGTGCTCATTTTTGGAACTGTTAGATTTTGCTTTACTACTTTGAGTTGAATCAGATGGGTTTTTAACGGTTTTCTGTTTCCTGGACTCCGCTTTTTTTGATTTCAAGAATTTTAGTGATCGTTTACCAAGTTTTTCTTGTAACTTCGCTCTAAAATTAATAAAAATTGTTAAATAAGTTTCTAATAATAAAAAATAACATTCTACCTTAATATTTCGGCTCGCTTTGCTCTGGCTTCTCTACGCTTATCTAAAACATAAGTCTTAAAAATACGCCTATCATCATCAGATATGTTTTCAAATTCTTCTTCAGTCATGTCTAAAAGTTCACGAAGACGTTTTTTGATATAATCTGTAAATGAATTTTTCTCTTTTTCTTCCAATAACACTTCTTCTAGATATTGACTACACGGATATGAAAAATAAATAAACTGAATTCTTCTGATATTTCCAACAATTTGTAACAAATGCATATAAAGAACTTTCGGCGGTCTTATATAAACGCTATTTAATGTTTCAATTATTAGACCCATGTGAAATCTTTCCATAACGGCACCTAGTAGTTCGACGAAAAATACTTCCGGCAATCCTAATAAAAACGTCTCAGATTTCTTCTTTCCCTTGCCTTTCGGCGTAGCATCTCTGGATGATTTTCCAGACTTATCAGATTTTGCGCTTTTTGAAGGAGATGATTGCGATTCGTCCTTTTTGCCTTTTCTTCCTTTCTTGTCTTCACTCTTTTTTTTAGTTCCACTTAGAACTAGATTAATTTTTCTCATAAGCAATTCATGTGGATCTGCAATATACATTTGCCACAAAATGAAGTAAATACCATAAATATTAGTAAAATATTAAGAAATATAAAAAACATCTATAAAATGGTCACCTTCTTCGATTTCAGTTAAAGCTGCTAAATCTTCATCAGAAGCAATCTGTTGGAATAGCATATTAATTTCATGGTTAAGTTTAACGGCTGCTAAACAGTCATTTTGCAAGAGCCCATTGAAAATTAATTGATCAACACTAAATACTGGAACATTTAGAAGTCTCGATGTTTGATTTGCAACATTAACAAAATCTGGAACATTTTAAAAATTGTGTTGTATGCCTTAAAAAAAATTGAAATCAACCTGTTCCTGGTGCACCGTAAAATACCATTAAAAACCCTTCTTTAAATGCGCTCATATCAAAACTTTCTACATCTTCCTGTTTTGGTTTTAATTCAACTATATTATTGTTCACATTTAAGATACCTTCACTATTAATAATAGAATGCAAACTGTTCAAATTTTCTGAAATAATTAAGTAAGCAAAACAATTTTTATTTTTCTAATTACAAACCTGATAATAGTTGTTGAATTTGTAACGGAGTTTTTTCGAAAAACGGTTCTTGAGCATTCTTTCCTAACATTTCAATCTCTTCTTGCCTACGAAAAGATAAAAATATTACTTATCAAAAATGTATGTGCTATAACACGGAAAACAAATGGAAAATAATTGAGCATCAAATGAGCACCAATTGAGGACCAAATGAGCACCAAATGGGCACCAAATGAGCACCAATTAAGAACCAAATGAGCACCAAATGAGCATCATTCACCATTCCAAAAATCACTTAATTTTCGTACGTATATTAGAATTAGAATTACTTACAGTGTATGGTTATCAGGGGAAGAAGATCTCTCAAGCGTCCTTTGAGTTCGTGTCATCGTTTTTTTGGCTTTCTCCTTCAAGATAACCCTAAGTTGTTCCAGCACTTTATTATATATTGTTATAATGCTAGGCGGTAATGTTTCTCCTACTACTCTGTATGGTATTAATAATTTCTTTATTTTAAAGAAATTCATAAAAGTACTTATTATTTCTTCTTCAAAGTCAACAATTCTAAAACATAATCACGACTTAGAGAGATCAATATGTAGATAATACCAGCAAATAATTACGTATCGAAATCAGAGAAAAACATCTCCACAGGAAATGGTGACCGATTAACAACCGCAAATTCGCATACATTTTCTCTACTGTAAGGAAGCGACGGTTCAAAATCAATAATGCTTGGAATTATTTGCAAGTCAATTTGCATCCCATAGCCTCTCAACTGTACTTCAATTGGCTTCGGATTTTGTTCTAATTTTGTAACCAAAACACAATCGTATCTTGCATGGTTACGTGGTTCAAAATAAATGTGTAATGTGCGTATTTCTTTAGGCTGTAAAATTCCGACATAATCGGAACAGTAAAAAACGTTAGCCTGTTTTTTCTGTCCTTTTATGCTCATCTTATAATTACTAACAACATTACCACTATAATAAATTGTTATCAGAGTGAATTGGGAATGAATATTACGAATACATACGGATTTTCCAATAAAATTGTTTTTCTAATGCAATTACCACAGGCTACTTTACCAAACTCTATAATTTTTCTTCGAAAATCTAAGCGAGGCAAAGTTACAATTGCTCGAATAATGAACTCTAATTTAGCGCCTTTCGGCACCTAAAAATCGAAAAATCGAAAAATGTGTATGATCATCTTTTGCAAGATTGTTTAAAACATACCATTGCAAATATTGAAAAATTATAGTTGGTATCCAACTGTTTAATTGTTCTACTAGCTGGATTAAATACCAAAAACGGATTATTTTGGCCTCTGTGATGAACTAAATTTAGGCCCGCATCTAAGGCATGGCGGCTTAATTTGTGCCACGTGATGTGTGACCCAAATGGCTTGTAAGGTATTGCTGTTAACGGAAGATCAACAACGGTATCCACGATTACGTAACCAAAATCGATGGTATATGCAGGCATTAGTAATTGCGGAATCGATTCCTTTGCTTTATTAAAGAATTCGCTAATGTAGCTGGGATGAAATTGGAAATGTTCAAGTATTATACGGCGTTCAATTGCCATTTGAATATCATATTTTGAAGGATAATGTTTCTAAAATATTTATTATTACATTTTTATTATTTTTATTAAATAACTTACTTTATATCGAACAACTTCCCAGTCGGTACGTTCCATCTCCGCTTCCAATGCCTTGTCATGAATCGTTTGCTCAAAATTGCCATGTTCAAGATACACAATGTCAGCAATTGCTGTGTATGAAAGTTCAACTAAGTAGGGATCATTTAAGCTCGGTCGAGGTAGTTTGAAATAAAATTGGGGACATACAGCACAGCCTTTCAATGTTAAAGGTTTGGATTTATCATAAGCTACCTGTAAAATGTTTACATACGTTACAATTTTAGACAATCGAATATGAATCCATGTCAAAGTTACTCACCTCCAAAAACAAAGTTTCCTTAAATAAACCCACATAGCCAGGAAAATATTCTATATCAAAATAAACTGTTTCACCACCATTACAGATGCCAGATGTTGGAGTAATATTTAACCATCCCGGTATTGGTTCAAACATGGAAAATTCTTTATTCATTAATAACTTATATTTAAACGGCACCAACCCTAAATTAACCATTGGAAACAACTTCCTTGCAATTTGATTACATAGAATCAATCCCAAATCAATAACCTCACTCTCCAAATGATAACTATATTCGCCAGACTGTGCTGATATTTGAATGTGTTCCTCCTCTCCGCCCTCAACATGACATACCAATGTAGCCTCTGCTTGCATATCAAATGGTAATCGTGCAGATAGACAGACATATTGACTTTCGTACGGTAATAATTCGCCACGATTTGGTACAACATCGAAAATTTTGTACAAATCGGCAATTTTGTCACTGGAGCCCATATTTAGATATACATTTTTGTCTTGTACAACTTGCTCAGATGCAAAATGGCTAGTCAATGCATATATGGTATTTTGAACTGCATCGTACTCCATTTCCATATTTAAGCATACACATGCATCCTCTACTCCACTCATTATCGGATCAGATGATAATTCTGGTGCTTCGGAGAGCGGTACCGTAACTGCTGACATCACATCATCGTCAATCTCTGCTTCTGAGTCGTAAGTTTGAACGCTTGCTCTTACAGGCAATTTTGGCTGCAGGAAAATATTATTATTTCCATGTACACAAATACAATTAATATTTACCTTCTGGTAGTTTAATAAGCGAACTTTAAACTTTTCTATAGGCCATGAAAACTGATAGGATACTCTCAATGGACTGATGTTTTTTAACAACGCTCGCGAAGAACTAGGTTGATTGTAGTTTACACAACCAAATTCAATAATGTTAGGAATTAGCTGTATATTAGGGTAATTAATATACCCAATTAAATGAACACGGTCCTAAAATCATTGTTAATTAAAGTAAAATTCGTTGAAGATTATGCGTATTCTTAATGTGGATGATCGGAAGTACACTGAAATATCAAAACAATTGTGATATTTCATTTGTATGTATTTGATATTGCTAATGTTATTGTCCGTGTCCTTGGAAAGGATACAGACTTGACCGCGATTTAATTTTATAAATTCTGTGCCTACAATAACAGATTTATACTCACCACTTTCGGATGCTTTCCATATGTAATATTAATAAAGCCTTCGACTTTAGAACACCGCTTATCAATGCTATCAGGTTCAAATTTAACAATATAATGTTGACATTCATTTGCACGCAATTCGATGACAACTTTATGCACAATATCCGGCTTAAGATCGAACATAAATGGTTCATTAATCTCCAGATTAATGCTTAGACTAACATTTGTGCAATTTTTAATTGTCCATGAATCTATTGTGTTAGTCGTTGAAAGTTTTACATAAATTTTCAAATAAATAATACACACCTTCTAAGACTGCAATAGTTTCCTCGACACCGACATCCATACGAAATTCAAGCAATTGCGACGAAACGCATACGGTTGGTTCGATTACCTGTGCAATTAAATCGCACTCAATTATAAGGGTATACGAATTACCTTTTTCGTTCTTTGCGTAAACAAAATAATGTTCATTAATGTCACGTCTTATTTCCGAATATCCTTCAATTTGTACTATTACTGATTTTTCCGGCTCCAAGTCAAATGTCATTGGTTTTATCTCAAAGCAACTCCTACAAAAATCATCATGTAAAAATCATACAAATTAAGTACAGTACAATCTCGATTATTCGTGCACGAATAATTGAAAGTACGCTGTAATTATAACAAGTTTCTTACTCCGGCTCGGGATCCCTAGTCCGCCTCACATTCTTATTTTTAGTAAAAAATAGTGCGGCGGTACGTTTGCCCTTATTAGAAATTCGAACGTCAAGCAAAAATTTCTGATCGGTAAACACTGTACCCATATTATACTGTGGATATATTCGCGGTTCAAACAATATACTTGATCCAGTACATTCGCCCGTTATTGTGTAAGTCTCGCAATCGCCATTCAATATTTCCACGTTTAATGTGTTCTTAAACCGTCCAGCATGTGTTCCGTAAATATGTAATTGTATCGTGGCTTTCTCTTCCGGCGCAAGTCGCAGCTCCTCCGGAATCACTTTCAGAAATTCACCGGTCTAAATTGCTTATATGTATTGTTTCAATTAATTATGTTTTAATATATGGTTTACATACAGCAGTTAGTGTTATAACAGCTGGAATTGGCGAATCGTTACTCAAATCGACAATCTTCTCAATCAGACTTAGAGTTGGAATCGTGCCGAGATTGATTCGTTCTAGATTTATGTCAATGCAGGGTCCACGTGTATTAACTGCCAGCTTGCAGAGTACTAGTTCATCTGGACTACCAAAGACGTAACCCCTAAATAAATTTGTGATATGATGTAAGACTGTATTGATAGAATAATTCCTTAGTTAAGGCATTCGATTTTTATACTACTAAGCATCTAAGAAATGTGAACTAGATGAATAAATTTTTCTTTAATCAACCTATTATTGACCTAATATAGTTCTCTACAAGCATTTATAACTCTATTACTTACATAATGCGTGCTGTAAAATCGCCAATAAAATCAGTCAGAACGGTCACTTTAAAATCAACCTGAGAATTAGGTTCCATAAACGTCTGAGAGATGCTTGTTGTGACTGATAGATTTTTATCATCTGTCTCGCTTACAATCGACAAATATCCAGCATAGTTTGAGGTGTTTTTTAATACTAAATTACGATAATATGGCTGCGTCACAAACATGCTTTTAATGTTGATCTTCGGCGATGTACAAGTGATACTTGGAATATGCGAGTGGTAGCGAATTGAGATCGAACGATTATTCTTTCTCGAACCCCACATAAATATGATTAAATTACCAACAAATAAACGTAATTTGTTTGGTACTAAAGTAATCTGAAAGTTTATTTATTGCACTAACAAATAGAAATTAGAATTCCAAAAGGTAACCTACCTTAATTTTCATGCTTTTATACGGCTTCACAACTCCGGAATAAGGCTCACAAGTAAATTCCTTTGGATTTTCACTCAGAGGTCCTTTGTATTGTAGAACAGCAAAATCCTGTACGCTGTACGACTGTTGTTTGCCGTCTTCCAAAACCATGATTGCAAATTCTATCGCAACTTGAGATGAATTCACAAGTCTTACGTATCTGTATCCTTCAAATCCTAAATACAAATAATCCAATTAGTAGTATCATGAAATAAAAACGCAGTAGCAATATTTAAATTAATAATAATAAATGGAAATTTTTTAATATTGATTTGTCCTTACCGATTGAAATATCTCCAAAATCAACATCGTTAACATCGAAAGTTAGTAGAGGACATACTATATTGCCACTAAAAATAATCGTTGTATGAATGAAAATATATATGAAGATACCAAATACTTACCACATATTTACTGATAATATTTCTCTAGATTCAACGATTTGAAATTCTAAATTTTCGATAAACTTTCCTCTTAAATCTGATGAAAATTCAAGGAAAATGCTTTTCCTAGTTCCTGGCAATAACTCAAATAGTGTATTTTTGCATACGAATAATCCTCCAAAATCAGGTGGTTTTGGTTTGTAACGAATACTGCCAGGAATGGGACCTTAAGTAATTTATGGATTAAACGATAATAAATCCCAGTGATTACGATAGTTATTAATTACCTAGATTCATAAATACAATTTCATATTTATGCAAAGCACGAATATAAATCTCTTGAGCATCAATTGTTTCTACATTCAATTGAATGTAAGGTCCCTTACTTTTTCCATTCATTTTCAATGTTAAACGCTTCTCCAGTCCTGTCACTTGTAAATAAGCAATGATCTCTTTTTCAAAAACATCTTTCGGAGCGAAAATGACGCTAAAATTAACTTTAGAGCGCGGCCAAATTTGTCCGTCCGATGGTGTTATTAAGATATTTTCATTTCGAAACAAATAACCATCCGAGGTTTCGCACTTCTTTTCCTCTTCCTCCAGTATTTTATCATAAATATACTGATTGGTTTTCTCATCAACTACATCGTAGTATTCAACAGCAGCGTCTCGCTTTAATTCATAATCCTTCATTGCATTCAACAGCTTTTTGTCCGCAATATGTCGTTCATTTTCTTGCTCGACGCTCGCATACATCTTCCACTTGTAATCCAGAAAATACTCACTCTCATTCCTCAGTTCTACCTTAATCTCGTCCGTTATGCCCAAATAGGTATCATCGAACTTGATTTTATCGGGTGTCAAATATATTGCCGCTTCTTCGCTATAACCCTCTAAACGCACCGATAATAATTCGCCTGTTTCGAAGGCGATTTTAAGCTCAGATTGATAAAAACCTAGGATTTTTGGCAAAAAATATATCGTAAATTTCATCAATTCATTAGGTTTAAGTATATCGCGTTTTTTAATATTGACACTGAAGCATGGATCGGACGTATGGATGATGAACGCGGCATTTACAATACCCAAATTTCGTACGAGTAATGTCCGTTCGGTTTGTACTCCAATCGCTGTTGTCGGTAGAACAATGTGATCCGGTATATCTAATAGAGGTCTAGGCCCGATAGCTGTAAAACCATTCAATTGTATTAGAAAAATACTAATTGATGAGTTCATATGCATTTCAAAAACTAGACTATATGGATATTATATTAAACTGCTAGAATTTTAAGAATCGATGAACATAAAAACAGGGTAGCGTAATAGATGGGAGCTTATCTGGAACGCGCCTCACCTCACGAGGGTTATATGAAATTCCTTCGAATGGGCGCATGTACCTGGTTCGTTTCTGACTGGCTCATTATTTTTAAAGTTTGACTTATAGTCAATATGTGAGTACGCAAAGGTAGGGGGTTTGGAACAGTAAAAAACACCTTAGTTTAATTCTATTACTGTAATATAAAACATTCATTTTTATATCTTTCAATTTTTTTTCTTTATAAATATTTTATATAATATTTGTTAATCTTATATTACTATTTTAATCGCTTTAATCGATAGGCTAAAAATTAAAACATGAAATGTAGGAATCAAGTGTTTTGTATTTTTCCAAAGCCCGCTTGTTTGCGTACCCACATATCGACTATAATTTAATTGTAAAAAAAACAATGAGTCGGCCAGACTGCGATGCGCTACATACCCCCATCCATAGGAATTTCATGTAACCCTCGTGAGGTGAAGCGCAATCGCAGTGGATATGGCCAGGGGTGGATTCAACCTAAAGCGTTAACACAGCGGCGGCCTTAGGGGTGACCCGTTGAAGGCCCAATTTATTGAATATAAAGGATTTGATATGAAAAACTATGTAAAGTGCTTGACATCAGGAGTAATCAATCATTTATCTTTAAAACCCTTAATCTTCACTTTTTGTCAATGCTTTTTGAAAAAAAATATATTCTTTGGACGTACCTCTCAACTCTATATCAAATTCTTCATCTTTAGTAACAAATGTAATTTTGCTTCTATAATCTTTATAATCATCCGCAGAGAATTGGACTTCGAGCTGATAAGACATTCCAGGAGCTAGTTTACTACACACCGCGTCGGTCATATGTTTTACCGTAAAATAACCAGAAGGTTCCATAAGTATTTTTAGAGGCATGGACACCTAAAATTGAAATGTTGATAATTAGTACGATACGGAACTCTTAGTTGATAGCGTAGTTTAAAAAAATAATATTAAAATGAGCAAATATTATCGAAAATTATTACCTCACTAATATTTAACAACGTTAACGGTATTTTATAATTTTCTCCAGGTTTGTAATTTTGAAATATCACAATATCTGGCATTACTTTAAATGTCTTAACGCTTTTTAACGATTGAACTTTTCTTATTGGTTTGATGAGCTTTTCGAAACGCTCTTCCGTCGACAATTGCATTTCTTGCATGAAGCATGATGGTGTTATCTATAAATAATAGAAACAACGAGTATTAATCACTTACAATCAGTTCAAAATGTAAATACTTGTATTGTATTCGATTTCAAATCAATATCTAATAAAACAGGTAGTAAGCCCATTAAATCACATTGCGAAAAAGGATCATTGCATAATAAAAAATCGTCTAAATTCATTATATTAAAAATATGTACTTCATGTAAAACTGTGTATTATTTTGTGAACGAAAAATTGACATGAACGTCAAACGTGTTTATTTATTTTTTTCAATTTTCGCGCCAATTTCCTAGTTTACTATTTTCACATACAAATTGTAATAATAAAGATCACTATAGTTAGTATTATTAGAATAATATTATTAGGTCCCAAGATAATTACACAATTACACATTCAATATAAAGCAATATTAATAGCATTTAAAATTGTATATTAATAAAATATGTAACAATTTAGTTTAGCTATTGCTTCTTAGAGCACTCTACTTACGTTTTTCAAAAAATATATTTTTATAATTACTAAATCTATATTAAATTTTCTACGATCATATATATTTGGTTTTTAACTAGTGTATTTAATATAAAATAATTACATATAACAATTTAAGATTTATTCACATTGTGATGCAACATAACCTCTAAATCGAATTAAATATGAAATTAATAAATTTTCCATTATTTAAGCAATTTTATGGTGTGCTGCATAAAAGAAGAGTTGCACATCAGTATTTCAATCAAATTAGATTCAATTCATATTCATTAAATATAAAAATTGAAGATATATCGCTAAATAACTACATAAACAAGCTTCAAAACGAATATGAGAAATTGCATGACAATCCGAGCAATGATCGAATTCGTTACATAAAATCAATTATTGATATCCTAAAAGAACGCAATAAAGTAATTGATAGCATTAGTAATCTTAAGGAGTTGTTGGATGATAAAGATGCGGACATTCGACACTTAGCCAAAGAAGAGAAATCTAGTTACGAGGCCCAAATTAAAGCACTTGATGAAACGTTAGCCAATGCGCTATTACCGGAAGACAACGATATACATTGTAATGGTATGGTTTTAGAAGTAAAAGCAGGTGTGGGAGGACAAGAAGCAATGCTCTTTGCGAGTGAAATGTTTAATATGTATACTAACTTCGCTAATTACAAATCGTGGGATTCGGAGATTGCTGAGTATGATGTATCGGATATGGGAGGTATTAGGCATGCATCGCTACTCATTAACTCAAATAATGCTTTCAATTATTTTAAGCATGAAGCAGGCGTTCATAGGGTGCAAAGAATACCAACAACTGAGAAATCGGGTAGAATTCATACGAGTACTGTATCTGTGAATGCAATTCCACAGCCAGACGATATTGAAATTAATATACCGATGAAAGATTTGAAAATTGAAACAAAACGAGCATCAGGAGCTGGCGGACAGCATGTTAATACGACTGATTCTGCTGTTAGAATAACTCATCTACCATCAGGAACGGCTGTCGAATGTCAAACAGATCGCTCCCAAATTAAAAATCGTCAGATAGCTATGCAGCGACTTAAAGCTAAGCTGTATGAGGCTCAGCTAGAATCACAGTACACTGAACAAGAGAACATGAAGAAAATGCAAGTGCGTTCAAATTTTCGTAACGAGAAAATTCGAACTTACAATTTTACTCAAGATCGAATATCCGATCATCGATTAACCAGCCATTCGGTCCACAATCTTAAAGTATTCATGCTTGGCGGTGCGCCGTTGGAAAATTTAATAACCAAGATCGATTACCAAAACCGCATTAATAAGCTGAGAATGTTAGTAAATGTATAGTAATAAAGAGATATTTTCAAAATACGCGCGCTTTTACTGTTCGGCCATTACTAAGCGACAACCAATCATAACAATCCTTGAAATCCCCACCGACAAATTAATGGAAGTTTGAATGTCAAAAGCAACGGTTTTTATGTCGGTGTTGTCTTTGAGACGAATTTTTTAATTAATGTGTGTAATTTTTTTTATCAAGAAAAGTATTGTTTGATTCATTCAGAATGGAGTATGATATGGAAAATAATACCACGAATATTACTGATATGTAAGTACATTATTAATTTTATTTATAACCTCATAATTGAATCAAAGCAACAACCGTTGACTTGAAAATCAACAAGATTGTGGTTAATGATATTTGAAATATACACAAACGAATGCATAGAGGGTATATAATATTTTGAAATATAGACGAAAAACGTTTGGTTTGTGTTGTCTAATAGAAAATAGTAGAGTGGTAGAGTGGGCAGCAAGAACACGTGTTAGTGCACATTCTGGATGAATAGCGTGGAATAGCGAAACAGCGAAACGGTGTAGGGAGTTAGAAAAGGACGTTGAAAGTACGGGAATGTCTGGATGCGCATGGTCCAGCTGTATCGCACAAAGTAGAAGCTGTTTACTAACGAAAATAATTTAGTATTTGAGCAGGCGCTGTTAGAAGCACATTTATTTCATTCAACCGCCTCAACATTCAGCATTATTATTATTCAACAATACAAATATTCTATTATTTTGTAACCGAATTAACATGCTGACGGTATAGTTAGTAGTCGATTGCTTTTTGAAAAAAGAAAAATGAATCTGGGACAGATATTTGATAGAGGCATTCGATACAGGACAATGTGAATTAATCCTTAAGCATTCGAAGCGTAGTTTTAGTGCAATTTTTTGTTTGGTTTTGGTTTGAATTAAAACGCTGTGTAGATTTAACTTAAATTGATTTACGAATCAAATGTCATCTGTATTTAATTTTTCGGGCTTTCGTAGTCCGCCAAGACGACCAATTATACTGCCATCACCCACCAGCCCATTTTGGTAAGATTTTCGCTAACAATTTATACTCGAACGGATGTTACATGTGTGTAAGGGAAGCTGTAGGAGAGCTGCTTCCGTTGATTTTATTTTCTTTCAGCATTATACTTTAGGGATGGATTTCATTTCTGATTATTTTGGCTTACTAAAAATTATCACTCTGGGATTTTCACACAATTTTTGATGACGCAGTAGACTGTTTATTCATTATTGTTATTATTCGTAAATCTTATTGTAATACGATAATGTAATATTTATAGCTGTACATATTATTTCTTTAAATGAATTACTCGTTTGATAAAATACGCTTGTGTGACAAATAGTGTTGTGTTTGCGAAATATTAAATACTTTCGGTTTGTTTTGTTAGGAGGTATTACTATAATGAATTCTTGCTGATGATTCGTTCTTTTTGGCAAAACATGTACGGATTATTAATCTATTAAACATAACCTTGCAATACAAAAGGATGTAAAGGATTCGTAATTTGGAATTGTTATCAAACAAAGGGTTTTAATTAAAAAAAAATCTGTTCTCCTCGCCAAAATATATCGTATTTGCGAAACATATTTAATAACCTTGCAATGGGAGGTATAGTTTCAAATGAATAGATGGAGATGAATCTTTTTTTATAAATCTTATTATCAACTTCCGAGTTTGATATTTTTCTATTTATCGCGATAATAAGTTCATTAGCATTCATATACAAATAGTGATAATATAATAGATTAAGTGATTAAGGAACGAAGGATGTTTATTAGTTGATTTGACAACAAATATGTTATTATACTTTAACTAGTTTTCTATGAGCAAATATTGACTATTTAGCTAATAGTGTGTTCACTTGAATCTATGTAATTACATTGCAATATTATCTTATTTTCAATACAACTGAAGTTTGACTTTTGTATTTTCATAATATTACTTATTATTTCCAGAATTTAAAATCAAACAGCTTTTATGTAAACAAATATTGTCAATGTGCAATAATCAAACTATTTGCTATTTAATAAAAAAAATTTCAAAGGTTATTTATTTAATTAAAAATCGATACTTAGCTTAAACAGCAGATATTACAAATTAAAAAATTAATTGCCGGTGTAAACGCTTCATTGATTATTGATTAAATATTTGCAAGCGAGAGTTTTCTTTTATTATATTTAAATTAAAATGTTGTTTTAAGCTAATCATATAACGTATATAAATCAAGGCAAATTGAAATTTTTGGCGCAGTTAGAATAAATTACTTCAATTGGAAGTATTTGATATGATTGCTTCAACAATTTTAAAGATTTTTATTAGCCAAATTGTATGACCAATTATAATTTTATTCAACCAACAAAACTCACTTATCTTTGTAATAAAATTATTTATTACTATAAAAATTACGAAAAAAATTATATAATGATTTATTATTCTAAGAATTGGAAATAAAAATCAATCTAAACAATTTAGTTGTATGCAAACGTATTATTTATGGTCACGAAAATACCTCTAAACTGCATGTTTGCCTTTCATTGTAGTACCTATCTCATATTTTTTAAATTATTTAAGATTATAATTAATGTCAAATGTAAAGTTTTATATTCAACGGCAATTACATAATAACAAACACCATTTATGTGTAACATATTGATGAATATTTAACATAACAAATTAACATCAAATACTAATAAATAATGCGCATTAAATTATTGTTTCAAATTTCAATAAACGGATTGATGATGAAAAGTCTATTGCTTTATATTTAGTCTGTAAATTGATATTACATTTTCTTACATAATCCGAACGACTTTATATTTCTTTTAAAAAATAGTAGTAAGTATGTAGTATTATTTTTCCTGTAATAAATCTCTCAATCCATATGGGAAAAGATGCCGAGACGTAAACACATATGCAATGCAGCAACATAAAATTAAAAATAAAGTCATTTCTACGTGGAGTAATTGCGTCTAAACTTGACGCTAATAGAAACGAAATAATTCATCATTACAACCAACTAAATTTATACAATTTAATTTAATTGTACAAACGATCTAACATAAATAAGATAAATAAATCATATCTATTTTAAGTTTGGTACAGCTTATGTATTACAACCACAAAGATTTAGCTTAAATAAACATGTAAGGATCGTTGTTTTTATCTTAAGATACACCAGATAAACATTGGAAAAAATATGTAATGACTTTACTTCTTTATTACTTTATTCTATATAGAAAACATGTTTTTCTCTGGTTGGAAAAAAGTATGAAGTTGCTTTGCATCTCATTAAAAATGAGTATTAATTACATATTTTTATACACTACAACGGTTATTGTAATGAACTAATATAATATTGCATTAAAAATATTTTTAACTTTAATGAGGAAATGATAGTCTGTTTAGTCAAAAAAAACTGTACCTTATAAAAGTATTGAAGCTGATGATGAAGGTGAAAAGTAACACTTGAAATATCGTTTTTATGTGTCCTGAAAATGGAGTATTCGCTTATATTGCCCGTAATATCATACAATCGAATAATTTAGTACTTAAATTATAATATATTACTCAAAAAAGTTAATGGATAGTAAAAAAAGAGTAGAACTTTTATAAAAAGTTACTTCAAACTCAGTAAATTTATTTGAATTTTAGTTCAAACACTTATAAACAAGCTTCTTAGTTAATTGTTCTGTTTTAACTTGTTTTGACAACTTAAAATGGAGGTGTTGTCGTAAAAGGATACAGTGGGACCTCTGTATTGAAGTTACTTGTCCCATAAGAGCCAATGTAAAAATAATTAATTCGTTCTTAGTTGAGAAATGCCACTTGATATCATCGTATATTACTGTGATTATAAAATAATTCAAATATAGTTTGTAAACACTATCAATAAATGAACTTTTTAAAAAGTTTTAAGCAGTGTTTATATGCATATATAATACATTATATTAATTTAGAATTATCAATAATGTCAAGTTAGGTTGCGTGTTGCATTTACATTTGCGAACAAGTTGTGACCAATAGTTAAATCAATGCCCAAGTCAACTAGACGTTTGTGAGATTTGTAGAAAAAGCAGGTTATTAACATTGCTAAGACTGTTTTTATACGCGTATTAAATTAAGATAATTGTGCATTTGGGATAAAAATAAAGGTAATTAACTCTTATAAATATTGATAAACATTGTAATAGTTTTATTTATAAAGTTCATTCTCGATTAGGCGGATGTACGTACTTGTTATAAAATACTTGGTTAAACAATTGCATTTCCTGAAAAGTACTCTATTTCCTCAAATAACTGCATTTCAAATAGATAGATCTGAAATTAACTTTTAATTCGGGCAATTTAATAATGCCATGAAATTTTCATTATATTTGCCTTAATAATAAATTAAAGCATTCGAAAAATACATGGCTATTTTGCGATTCATAAAGCTGTGAACAAAATATTGCATTTAGGTTATATGTGTGTAAAAAGTATTGATTTAGTTGTATATACATGATGAATGATAACGTCGGTAACTTTTTTTTTAAATATTTATATTTTATAATACATTATATATATTATAAAGTTTAAATCACGTTTTGACTATAATACTATTACTTAGATATAAATTTAATTTGCTTTAAATGTAAACGTTCATGATTTTTGGTGTTAAAATATTGGTTAGGATTTTATTTGTGGAAACACTTTTTTGTCATATTTAGTAGCTTTTCTACAAAAAATCCGTCTTTCTTATATTTATTTTTTCAGTGCATGTGCCGAAGTAAGTAGGAAAAATTGAATTGGGGAAATGTTTGATTAAAGAATGAATCATAAAATTCACGTCTCTGACAATTTGCAGATATGAGTCACGAGTATCGCGTATATGCACTTTTTTGTTTAAAATTGTAAGTAATGTGCAAATTTAGATATTTAATTATATATCACAAAATGCGAAAATAAAGTTTAAATGATAAACTAATTATTTTCTTTGTTTCTTAAAGCATGAGATAATAATAGCCAAAAAACATTTCCTAAACTACGAGCTTTGTTGATACATTTTATAGCAACTGAAAGTGATGAAAATGAATCTCAAATGGTTTCCACATTTTAAAGGTTTCATAAAAAAAGAACTTTTATTTTTAATGGAAAATTTATATTTCGACTAATAAAGAAACCAAATCTTTTATATGTAGGTTCTCATTCAATGATGTTAAATTTTTGATCTTCCAGTAAATTATCAAATAATCAAATCAATAAACTACTATTTTCGGAGAATTTGTAAACTCAATTTGAGTCTTTATTATTATTTAACTTGCATGCGTGAATGCTATACTACAAACGTAGGTGTATTTATAGTACTTTACAACAATTTTCATAAATGCAGACGCAAATTTTATAACACGGCTCGGTCTTTTTGTTTTTCGATTTGCAAATACGCCAAACGAGCAACAACAAATTGGCATGCAAAACGAACGCGCGTTTTATTTTTAAAATCATCCATTGTCGCGCGCACAGCTTCAAACGCCTATTTATTTATTTCTTTTTTATTCATTTAAACACGCCACTTGATTTATTTTCAATGATTAATGAAGAAGAACATCTTAACAGCATTGCGCCGATATTTGCAAGTGAAAATAATATTGAATTTATATCGTCATCATTCTTATATAAATACAAACGTTCTGCAATTGATAGATATCGTTGAAGCACGCGTGCAGCCAGCGTAGGTATAGCGTATACCTACATTTGAATATATTGTATGGATTTGTTTAAATTTAGAACAAGGGAATATAATAATGCTGCAGCATTTGCAACGAGGAAAAAATGACTCTGCTTGAATAATGAAGCTGTTCTTAGTTTCGTAAAGGTCAAAACCTTTTAGTGTTGTTCTCTTGAAACGATTACAATGAATTTTATAAATAGATAGCATTATGAGGGTCTCTAACAGTACTCGAAATGTATGCATGATGTGTTTATTTCCAATAAAATTTAATTACCATGGTGGATGGTAAAATATGAAATTGCTAACCATTTATCGTAAATTACTATATTTCTTACATTACCTTTTCACACATTTTCAGTTACACTTTATATCTTTATTATTTCAATTTTGTAGTGTTTTAAAAAGTACCTACATATGGGTGCAATGTACAGGAATATCACGTAAAATACGGTTAATCGGTTCCGCTAAAATCCCGTTCTATTTGAATTAGTAACCTATACATTATATACAAATAACGATAATTAGTTCTAAATGTAAGTTTAAAATCCAGTTAAGGATGTTATCCTTTAAGGACCCCTTGAAGCTTTAAGATCTTTTTCTAAGAACCCCACATTGCTAAAGTAATGTAAAATATTATCTCTATATTCAATGCACAATGATATGTTTAGCTTTGGTATAAATAAAACAAGTTAAACCCCACTAATCAGAAAATTTTGCGAATAAGCAAGGAACTAGGGATAATCAGTTTAACTCTGTAAAAATTAATTGTATGTGGAACTCTTGTCCTAGAATTCCGCGGTATCCAGGTTGAATGCATATGAAAATTGCGCGTTGTTTATGTGTATTATGACGATTTCAGTACAACTCTTGGTTAAAAATACACAATCTTTGTGACGTGTGATAATCTCAAGCTTTTGTTCCTAAGGGTTTTCGATTAGGAATCGTCAAATTATCGTCATTTAAATGCGCAATAACATTTATTTCTGTTAAAATTTTTAAATTTCTTTACAACGGGAAAATTATGGCGTTGAAGTAAAAAGATTTTAAAGTAGTAGCTTAAATGTTATTAAACGTTTTTTTAAACTAGGTGGGCTACTATTTGAAATAAATATATCTATATTTGTTCAAGTCAATATTTGGGTTGTCATAAAGTTCTTTCCGATTTTTTTGAGGTGATGTTTGCGCATATATAAATATACTCAGGTTGTAAACAACCAATTTCTATAGCTTATCTCAATAGTGACCTTTCACAACACATTTACAATAGAGAAAAGTGGTCGAAAAAAACGGCGCATACTTCATTGAGTAAATATAAATATACATATAAAAATTTTGCGTTTCAATTTTGTTCAAAAATCGGAAAAAACTTTATGGACAACCCATATACACGTGCATAAACAAATGTTGATCGAAAAGTAAAAGTATTCATTGATCATTTCTGCTATGTTTTAGGTATAAAATGGTAAAAAAGTAAAAAACCTAAATTAAAATACATAAGCTTGACATAAATATTGCAGGCAGTTTTTACAATAATACTATGTGTTATCATTCTAAATGAATAATTATTGTTGATAAGCCACTGAACGTAACCTCCTTTAATGAGGTGAATAAACAGCGATAAATTGAAGTTACTCAAATCCATACTAACGTTTTGATATTATATTTCTATGTGAACCTCTCCTATAATTTATCGTTTCTAAAAGGGACATTTTAAAGTGTGATTTATGTCATCAAATTTCCTTTAGTAGATAGAAAGCTGACTAATAAAATGATAGCAATTTTGCACTAAATAAACGTCTCAACGTTGTCTATCTCCTCCTACATTTTTATTTGAAATCCAATATTGTGCACTCCTTATGCATACAAATGCGCTTTTCTTGTAATAATAATATGATTTAAATTACAAAATAACAAGTTCAGCTGAGCAAATCGATGAATTGCCTCCAATTTGCGCTTGATAGACCACAAATTGATAAATGTTTTTTTTTATTTTACTACTATAGCAACGACTGCGAATAGGTTAATTAATTATAAAACAATAACGTTAACAAAGCATATAAAATGCAATTTGTTTTCTGCTGACTATTACCACGCTGAGGTCAAATTAATTGAAATAGTTGATGATGATATATAAAAACTAATTTATGCATGCTAACAGCTCTTTCGCTGATGATTTCGAAAATAAAAATCAGTTTCAAAAATGCCTCTAAATGTTTATTTTCACAATCTTTGTTATGTTTATTAAATTAAATTAATCAACAATTAAATTTACATGTGGAGAAATTATCGTACAAGTAATTTATAAGATAGATTATTATAAAATGATTTGTTTATTTTGCAAAATACAATATGTGATATAGGATGTATGTAAACAATTCTTGCATGTTTACATTTTTAATAATTTATATCTGCATTTGTTGTAGTTTACGCAAACGTTTTAAAAATAAATGTGCATTAATTCACTTCGTTTTTTCATCTCAACGTTAAAAGGATGCATTTAAAATTATCAAAAAAATTAAAAATCCATTAAAGTGCATTTCCGTCTTTATTTAATACAATATTGTAGACAAGATTCACACCGCACAGCATTTTAGAAAAGCCTATTTATAGATGGCTTCCGCTGTATGCGCCGGCCTGTCAACGAAAGTAAAACCATTTTTAGCTGCGACAGCGCTTAAAAAGCATTTTTTGCAGCACACACACATCATCTGCACCATATTCGCTAATATGAATTATTTAACAGCGATTTAAAATGCATTTTCATTACGCAATCTGTTTTATCTACGTATGTTCGATGTTTATGCTTTAAAATAAAAAGCAAAAATTATTATTGAAGGCGTTGTTATTACATATCCATCATTAATAATGCACATAGACGTAAATATGTGGGCTGTGTAAAATATCATTTTCTTTATATGTTATCATTTATTATAGTGTTTAGGATTAAATTTTAGAACGTTTTGATAAGATAATGGTTACGTCTGTAAATTTAATTATAAATATTTATACTAGATAATTTTTAAAGCATCTTTAAATATTACGTTCTGCAAACAATAATTTCATATTAAAAAATAATCTTAATCATAATATTTATAGTACATTTTTAAGAAAAACTGCCATACTTATCATGACATATTTGTAAGCTAACTGTTATTATTTTGCAATTTTTTTATTGTACTTGTTCTACTAGGAGTTTTATTTTTGAATTTATGACATCATAGTCGATTGATGTATGATATATTAAAAAGGCAATTAATAAATCATCTGTTTTATGTTACTCATGAATCTGATATTTATCAGTTTGTTTTTATATTGGGTAAGTCAGCTTGAATTGAACGATTTTAAGAAATCATAACTTTATGAAGAATTGATGAACTTTTATAGTAGTGATAAGTAAATAAAAAAAGTTGCAGAGTTTTGGGCACTTCGATTTATGAATTAGTATCAATTATATCCTCCCAATAGCACTATCTTGTATGAAATTTTTGATGATAGAGCTCATCGATTCTCATTTTGCAGAAGATGATTGTGAAGGGTCATAAATTGTCCATTGTGGAATGTAACTGGCAATAATATAGACTTCTTTCTACTAGAAATGATGTATGCATTTTAAATCGTTAGACCCTAAGTTGGCCGACTCTGCATTTTCAGACTTTTTTAATGCGTTTTCAACACTAAAGCCCGTATAATCGACAATTTGGATAAAAGAGCGGGCTAGAGTTATCAATTCAAAAAATAATTTATTTGCTTGTCGATAAAAAAATTTAGTTTAAGATCCAATTTGCTTTTTTGTTCAAGCTGTTATTTATTGAGTTTATTCTTCTAATTTGCAATGCATTATTTACTTGATGTAATATTAGTACTTGAAGATGTTAAACAAAACCAAATATTTTGCTTTTCATTAACCTTAAATGAAATTAATAATTTTCTAAACTGTGCATATACATACCTACTTGAGAATTATAATTATTTATATATTTTTTGTTTTAGCTTAACACTACTTAAAAATAGTAAATACATGAATAAAAGAAACCTCAAAATGCATAACTACGTACTTAGTCAATTATTCAATTTACTTTCATAAATATTACCTACTGAATGAATTTAAGCGCGATGTTGCAATGTTTTGAAAAATCGCATTATTGACCAACACGTGTCGTTTAATCCTATTAACTGGCAATATCATAAAAATTAAAGTTGTCCAATTACATAATTAATTTGACATATTGATTTTAGAAGTAGCAAAAATGCTTAAATACTCCAAGACATTACGTTTGTAATTAATGATATTTCCATATGTTTTTAATGTGGACAAAGCAATTTTTTAAACACTGTCAGACAGCTGTAAACGCCTAATAAACCTAACCGTCATCACCATTCCCCGAATATGAAAATTTCGCCGAATATAAAAATAACAACAGAAATTTACAATGTGCGTTGCGTTATACGAGTGCATTTCAAGTTGACAACTTTCCTACATTTCGACTTCCTATATGCTGCATCGGAAAATGCGGTCTAGTCGACTAGACTAGATAGACGACGACGGAAAAAATTCTTTGCATTCCATCACTATTATGATGCAATATATAATTAAGCACGCGTGTGCAAAACCGAAAATAAATATGTAAATAAATAAAGGCGCGCAACGTGCAACGTTCGTCGAATGAAATCGAATGGTGTGGTGTGTTGTATTGTTTTTAATTACCAATCTACGCTGTGCCAAATTGATTATCTATGCCTATTATAATGAATCAAATAAATTGTCATATTTCTCGCCACTCAACGAATGCATTTTTTCTTTGCCATTAGCGATGATGATTATGTAAATAGATAAACGTTCCATGACTTGAGCACTGCCAAATATTTTTCAGTTTGTAGACCTTCAAACTGCGCTTAGAAAAGATTACGGATTAATTAACGGAAAATATAACTTCCTACAAAAATATAAATACGCCGTATTAATTTACCTAAAAATTTTCAGTTATATATTTAGTTTATTAAATAAACATTCGGCATTTTCTATTAATACCAACTCCAATCATGAATTAATTGAATGTAAAACTAGCAAGTATATGCGAGTGATGAAAACTGCAATAATCTAAAATCGTAATTCAAGCAAGCGAAGTTTGATATCGTAACCAATAATTTAAGATTACACTTGGAGAAGCTTTCAGCGCGATCCTTTGGCAGTGCACAGAGTTCAGCGCACAACTATTAATCGCAATCCGCTGTTTGAAGTTTGCAAAGTGGAATTTTATGCTCGATTTGCTTTTTACCCAAACGACAAACTGTTAGATAAACGTTTATTGTCGCTTCTATTGTAAAACGTTTGTTTATTGTTGACTTGTTTGTGGAATTACATGTATCGAATGCAATATGCACAAATAGAAATTTTATATGACATGCAACGATTTCTATATTTGAATTAAACTGCAAAGTGTTAATATTTTTCTAAAATCTTTCAAATAAAAAGATACAGTGTTTTAATAAAATATTGCGAATGCGTATGTTAAGGGCTTTTTTGTCTTAAAAGCACGCTCTTGTTGCTTTATTCATGGCTTTTTGCAATTTTAATTTCGTCATTCAATTTTCCCTTTGAGAAAACACTGTATTTTTCAGCAAGGTAAAATTGCACTGGTTTATACTTAACTTGTTATTATTAAGTACTAAATGTTTGAAAATCAATTGCTATGTTCCATAAACTAATTTCCTGCTTGCTTCTCAATTTTTGTGTGTAACACGCAAATCAATTATTTGATTGAACCATCTATCTATGCATTGAAGATTTAGAAAAGTTTCTAACATGAATGATTATTTACAATTCTTATTAGAAAAAAATATACTGAAAGCAAACATGTAGAAATAAAGTGTCCCATTTGAATATTCACAATAAACTTCTGTCTAAATTCCATCTACAGTTATATGCATTTTGCCAAGTAGGGGAATCATGCATATTTCGTTTCTACTAAAAACAAAATACTTAATTATGTCGCAAATTTGTGATGCAATGAAATTTCATTTTCACACTTTTTAACTTACCCTTTTCTGAAATTCGCATATAACTGAATGCAAAAATGTGCAACACATATAATTAATAAATGTGATAGTACAAATTAAGGAAGTTTTAAAATTTGTAAATATAAATCTGTGTTTCTTACATTGTAATCAATTTTGTATTCAACCTCTTTACAATTATTTTTAGTGAAAATGTCATTCGATTAAATTTATAAGTATAATAATTTATAGGATGGTCATGTTAATATCTAGATCAAAAGCGTTTAACGCACTTCCGCTTTTTGATTACGTTCTATTAAATGGCAAACTAAATTTAGCTCTTTTTTCTCTCCATCATAAATGAAGCGTTAAAAAAATATTATCTAATTGCATACGTGCTCCCATTCATGCTATGTCGGAGACTCGATTTAGCTGCATTTTTCATTCAATACACCTAAATATTTTCCTGCTTTGCTTTCTTCATTACGAAAAACTAATTGATTTTTAAACAAAATTTCGTTTCGAAAATAACGAAGCATTAAATTTGAAAGAAAGTGGAAACGTTTAACAAGGTTACATTTTAATTTAAAAATGCTCAGCTATTTCTGACAATTTCTTACAACTCTCATTTACTTTTTTCACGTACATATTCCGTTGATCCGGTGATTTCTACAAAATGTCTATAATTTGATTTACGATATCTATGTTAATGAGATACGTGCCCCTTGCAATAAATTTGTGCCCTCATACGGTTGGAAAACTCTATCCTATGAGGTAGATGTTGGTTGTAAACATTTGTCTCCAATTGCCTAATTTTTTGACAATAAAATCTACACAAATGGTGAACAAAATCTACGCAATATTCACATCGACGGGAATAAAATGGAATATAAAGGTGATTAAAAACATATTTTGAAACAAATTTTATTGAATCGTCTGACTATTAACTCTACTATTTTTACAAATCAATATGCATCTTGTTTATGAAATACCAGTTTATGAAATCGATAATTTAATTTTAAAATGAGTTATAAAAGAATTTTGACAGCATTTCTTTTTATTTCTTTTAAATGTATAATAACAATTTTTTACATCATTAGAAAAATTGAAATTTCATAAATTATCTTCTTTAGAAAGAAAGAGCAGGTATGCATTTTGGCAATCATTCGATTTTTCAAAAAATTATTTTTATCTGTAAATACCAGAACATCGTTTTAAAAGTCACATTTTTCTCGCAAGACGTTAATTATTTGAATGTTATAAATCATTTTTGTGTAGGTTCCCGTTCAGCTTTAATTGTTTTAATAGTGCATATAGATTTATGCTTGTGGAAAACCGGCGCCCGCCTACGTTTTGCCACAAAATGTAGCGAAAACCAACCGGCGTCATACGTGACATTTTTCAGTGCGTTCGCTTTGTAAGCGATGTCTGTGACGCTGCGTAAAAGTAAAGGTAGTGCAGTGATGCGTTTCGCTTCTATGTCTATAAATATCCAATGGCATTTACTTTGCCTGGAAGCTGGACGCCACTCATCATAATTTTTTATCTAGTAGAGGTATAGATATATATGTTGCTGCTGCTGCATTCATTTGCTTTTTATTTTTTTAGATCTGTATCCACCCACAAAACTTCATCGAGATGCTTAATTAATTTCCGACGATTGCTCAATCAATTTTTCTAATATGATAATTAAATCTATTATTAGACTCTTTCTCAAACGATTATATACTAAGAGCTATACTTTTTTGGTTCAAAAAGAAGTCAAAATGTGGCTGTCTATTTAGCATTTTTACAAGTGAAATTTGAATAAAGAAAATAAAGTAAGCTGAAAAGATAAAGCAGAAGAATATTTGGAAATTAAAATAGTATCATTAACTATGAAAATGCTTGAATTCCTTTTTCGTCCACAAATAGCGCTAAAATTACAACCTTCAGCTTTTCTTTTTCTTAATTTTGCGATGTTTAGTACTGAAACTCTTGACTTTTGGTTAAAATTGTAAATGTCAAATATAACTGTAATCTGTATCTGTATCTAAACTTCCTTCCGTTATTGTATAAAAACATCATACACAACATGAATTCAATTTAGAAATAAAAGCAAAGTCAAAAAACATAATGTTTTGGCATAGTTTTAAGGAAAACTAAACAACATTTTTAGTCTATATTAAAGTTTTTAACATTACTGTTTTAAAAAAATTAACTAACTCTTTTTTATTCAATTCCCGTTTCGATCGATTTTTTTTGCAGACATAGTGGCAGTTTATACCCTTTTGTTTGTCAGAACGATTTGAATCTTCTTTTAAAACTATTTGTAGTGACAGTTTCGAGAAACTTGAAAAAAACATATCGACAAATTTTATTAGATGTTTTTGCGTTCCTAAAACACCCACCTAATCCATAGTCCAGACTTAATACCACTTATTCTTTAACTAAACTTAACGGTCATTTGGTTGGAAAGCAATTCTGGATGAAATTCGCGATATAAGTGATAAACAAGACGCAAAAACTGTCTCTGTCATTGAACTTCTTGAATAGGAATTTTAGATGGTTGAATAGAATCGATGCTAAAAATTCTGAAAAATTGCTTAAAACACAAGTTTGTATTTGGTTTTTTTTATTAACGGCAAGTGTAATGCGTTCATTGAATCTTAAGAAAAGCATGTGGAATTTGATGCAATTGCCAAAAATCGCATCGCAAATGAATTTTCGTTATTTAGAAAATAAAATGGGACACCTATTTTTGCTCAAAAATGCGAAAAAGTGAAACGCTTATTTTTAAACAATCCACAAAAACATTTTCACTGCATTACTGCATTTTACACAAATTTATTTATCTAACAAAAGACTGCTTCATTTCTATTTTTATACATATTTTATTGTTATACTTTTTGATTTAAATCATAATTTAAGTCGCCAACCTGAATTCATTTTATAAATATGAGCGATAACATAAGACAAACGTAAAGTTGAACAGTCAAAATATAAATAAATTAGCGCCAAGTACTTGCATAATTATTTATTGCTAGAGAAACAGAATTAGAAATCGCGCAAACGCAAAATATCTATTCAACAATATAATGAGATTGAAAATCGTTATGTCGGAGAATGAAATAATTTAACGCAATGGAGTTAAACGCTTAAAATATAAATAAATTAATGCAAAGTATATGCATAATTATTTATTGCTAGAGAAACAGAATTAGAATTGTGGAAACATAAAATATTTATTTAGCTTTTTGTTACATTAAACAATATAATCAGCTTAAAAATTGTCTTATGTGAGATCAAAAGTATTTAACGCATTAGAGTTAAACAGTCAAAATATAAATAAATTAATTCCAAGTGTCTACATGTTTAATTGTTTATTGCTAGAGAATCGGAAGCAGAATCGAGTAAACGCACTAAATTTGTTAATCTTTTTGTTGTATTAAACTATTAAACAAAATAGTAAGCTTAAAAATTATTATGTCGAAGATTGAAATGATTTAATGCAATGGACTCAAAATATAAATAAATTAATACCAAGTATACATACATAATTATTTATTGGTATACAAACGAAACTAGAATCAAGCAACAACAAAATATTTTTAATGGTTGTTTCTGTGTTATATCATATTAAACAATATAATGAGCTTAAAATATGTTATGTAGAAGATTGAAATAATTTAATGCAACAGTTAAACGGTCAAAATCTACATAAATTAATGCCAAATATGTCTATAATTATTTATTGCCAGAGAAACGGAACTAGAATCGAGTAAACCAAAATATTTCTTAAGGTTTCTGGTTATTAAACAATATAATGAATTCGAAAATTTTGTTGATCGACAATAAAATAAAAGAATATCCTACTGAATGAAATCTATTTTAGTTATCAGGAGTCCAAAGTTTGAGAACATGTAAAGCAATTAAACAAGAATGTATACAATTTCATGATTGTAAACTGCGAATGAAAAACTGATATATAAGCTGTTTTAGTGCTGAGAATTCAAACACTGTTCGTTTAAAATATTTATATAAAATTGTTTTTAAATAAACATTTAGCTCCCAGGTAATACTATCGCTAATTAATCAACGCAATCGGAATACACCGAACAGCCAAGTTTATATAAATTAAACTTGATCACATTTTATTTTCACTCCGGCTACTAATACAATACTAATTAACGAATTCTAATTCTAAAACTGTTTGCTGCCGTGATTAATGCTGAAGCTAGAAATTCGCTAGAGGTTGCATTGCACAATAACAAATATTTCGTCATTTGTTTTCGGAAGAAAAAACGTGTAGAGCAGACAAGATGGGATTCGATCTTTGAATGTTTGCGCTTACATTGCGTATTCATCGACAAGGTTTTTACATATGCAGACTGCTCGGCGTTTTCTACACTACACACCACCAACTTCTTTTCTACGCATTGATATTTTTAGTTTTACGCTTGGTGCATTCCATAATTAGTAGCATTGCTACTTTTGACGCTTTGCTACTACGTGGAATTTTTTATTATTATTATTGAAATATATAAATTTACGGGATTGCAATTAACAGTATAATTATGATGTTTAATTGGCATAAATATGCAACACTTCTTTGCATCTATCAAATATTTGCAACGGTTCATCACATTAATACAATAAGTGTTAATCAAGGAGTTCTCACAAAGACTTATTTTCAACATTAAGGCGATTCAGCCTAGCGAAGCTTTTTTGAAACTGCGCATTCCGCAATTTTGCGTGTGACGATAAAATGACTGGTTATAAAATTATGTGAAAATAGCTTTATTTCTATTTCATTAATGCTTGAATAGTATGTATTTACATCAATCTTTATAGTTTTGAAGACTTTACATGTAAGGAACATTCAAGTATAACGCGAGCAATTTTACTTCCATAGACAAGAATGATTTCTGCCGCCCCTACACTCTCCTCTCCTTCAAACGAACGTCAAAATTTATTACAGAAAGAAACATTTAATTCTGTTCGCGCCTTTTTATGGTGATGTAACTGTATTGCAAGGGGGAAGCAGTAAATCTAAAGAAAATATCATAAAGTAGGAAGCTTTTAAAAATACTGAAAAACCTTTTAATAGAAAGCAAAAATAAATGGGAATATTATTATAAATGTGCGACATTTAAAATTAATTCATATATGATTTATATGATTTTTTTCGTTTTTGGTGCCCCAGGTCACTGCCTATTATCCCTATATGGCGTCTGTGGGTACAATAAATGTAATCAAGATACATTGACTTTACTTTTTATTATTATGCATTTATTAAAAGAGAAAAATGTTTTAGAAATTGGTACATTCTAATATGATCAATAATTGGGAAACAAAGAAAAAATGGATATATTGTAGCTGAAAAAAGTTAGTTTCTCAACATTTTAATTTTTAAAAAGTTGGTTTTTGTTAAAAATAAAAAAGTCTGAAATAAGACATGTTGACTCCAGAAAAAATATATTTGCTTCAAGCAAACTCTTAGACAGTATTGCAGAACATAACCCACATATTAATCAATATCTCACAGTATATTGATAATTTCTAAACAATTTAATTTCATACACAGTCTAATTTTTTTTAAATATGCCTTCATTCATTACTTTTTTAGTATGAGTGCTTATATCATGTACTTAGATTTTATATACCTGAAAGGAATCATTACGAAAGTAATTAACGTTTGTATACCCACCTATACTAACGTTGAGTATTTACGCAGTGTATTGTCCTGACGCTTGGAAGTATGATGTAGGGTTGGCAAGTTGTGGCTTGTCCGACCACGAAAGCTTTTATTGTGCGTTTTTTATGTCTGCTGAAATGTGAGTGGAAATTATTTGATTTAGTTGCTATTGTTTTTATTACAGACAGAATAAAAATACTTCTTCATAGCAGATACTGCTACTAGCTTTTAAGTTATTTCCGCGTTTTCGCCATAATTTATCAAGTGTTCTTCAGTTTCAATTATTTTAAAGTGATAGAAATAGAACACATAGGGGTTTTTACTTTTTACTGGCAATGAAGATTTATTTGAACTGAAAACATTTTTCTTAATTTAAGTGTATTTTCGTTTTAATTAAACTTCTATTCATGCTACTTTTTCTATTTTTTATTTATTGGTATACTTCGTTATTAAAATATTATTGTGCAATAAAACTAATAATTTAATAAAACTTATCTTTGAAAAGCTATAAATATCATCTGAAATTAATACATGTAACAAAATCTTATTATAAATTTTCAAAAATTCTTCATATTTTACATCCCATTGAGTGAATGAAATGAAACATGAAAATTGGCATAATATTGTCCATTATAAACGTTTTTAAAAATTTTAATTGGTACCTATCTATTATTACTTGAAATAAAATAAAATTTATTGTGTAATAATTTTATGAATAACTTACTCACAACAATGTATCATTGATAATTAAATAAAATTTATGTGTCATTTTTGTTTCAGTACGAGCCCAAGTCAATTAGAAGAAGCAACATTAGATCCGGATGCTTCACTTACGTGTAAGTATAACTAAATGATGATTATAAATACGTTGCATTCACAACAAATGAACTCGATATGTATACCAGTGACTATTTTCTGAAAAACATTTGCCAAAAAAAATCATTCGCGCTGAACAATTTGTAAACAACCGCACATTACATTCTAGCAGACAAAGCGCCTTTTCATGTTGACAACTAACAAATGATCCTCTTTATACATTATTATAATAATCATCTAGCAAGATAAATTTAATTGTTTCAAAAGGTGCGCTTTATACGCAAAGGTAGCGTCACTTTAAATTTGAGTTCTTGGCAAATGCGCCAACGACCAAATATTTTTCTTCCATCTCTTTTAATCTGATGAGGATGATGATGATGATTATTATTATATTTTCATATTCTACGCATTTTAAAACGGGTTTCCATTGAACGTTTGCCAAATGTAATTATCACGAAATAAACAAAAATCAAGCGAGCCACGCAGCAGATAGAGAGGGATTGGACTACATACTTTTCACCAAGCCGGCGCTATTTTTAAGTTTTGAAAAATAAAAAACGACGGCTGGTGTCGCATTCGAAAAATTTCATAATCGAAAAATATGCGAGCCTGTTGTATCTGTGTTGTGATGCAAGAAATGCGTGTATTATAAATTTTTTCGCACATATGATATAGGTCAGGGTATAATTAATTAACTAGCCAGCCAAAATTATCTGTAACCTCAAATTAAATAGTTTAAACGCCCAACTACATCACAGAAATGTGTAGCACTTATTTTTAATTGATAAAACAGATTATTTACATACAACACCATTTCAAAGGTATTTAGATTGTTGAATCCTAAAATAATTCAATCAAAAAATGCAGTTAGGTTTCGTATAAAATGTTCATTTATTATCACAATGTGGAACTAATAGTTTTAATAAATAATAAGAGTAATTCAACATTGTCTTGATTACTGTTATTGTAATAATGTTTGCGTTTAATGAATAAAAATAACAGCGTATTCTTGCATATTAGCATGTTTATTTTTGATTTTCTAACTATTCAATGTCAATATAGTAATAAAAATATTTGGCGCATCTTGTAATGTGTGTGTATTTTTTTCGTTTGTTTGTTATGCTGACCGAGCACTTTTCAAATTAGAATTTTTGTGTTTTTCAAATACACGTGTAATTAAATAATAGTTGTGTATTTATATATTACATTGTGAAGGAAAAAGCATAGAAAAGTTATTCTGTGAGCAAGGGCATCAAAGGGCTCACTATATTAATTATCTCTAAAGGTTTACATTTTCCATAAAGATTACGAACGTTGTAGACAAGAGGGGTGAACACATTGTTTATTAAACATATTAGTCCATAGCAACGGCGGGCAACCTCCGAAACTCACAAAAACCTTCCATTAGAAAATTTGTGAAAAAAGCAAAATTTGCATGCGTTTTTTTATCAAAATGATCAAAATTCCGGTATTATGGCCCGTTTGTAAGGAAGTTTAAGTCCTCGTATGGCCCACAACATGAGAATGGTTTTCCACGTCATATTATACTCATCAACTTGCCCTTAACCGAAAACAACTTGGCCATGATACTTTATGCAAACATCAACTCTAGAATTCGTCTTTGAATGAATCAGTTTTTACATCACCCTTATTTTACCTGAACGCCTTATATGAAACGATGTTGACTAGAAAAGGGGTAAATTCAACAAATAACAATTTCGTTTCGAGTTGGGTTCACTTTTACAATACGGAATGCGTCATATTACAAAGATACATTCGGATGAGGGTATTCAAAGAGGAAAGGAAAAAAATACTATAGATCAGGAGATTGAAGTAAGGTTTCTTTTTGGAAAATAATGCTTATTATCAATATTGTTATTCAAACTATGGTAAATTATTATGTGTCGTAACCAGACAATTCAGTATGCCACGTAAATTTAAAGAAAAATCTATACCTCACTAATAAAACTTTTTTTGAATAAAAATAATAATTTATAACATATTTAATATACGCCATAAAAGAACCACCAATAAAGTACCAAAGCTCAGAATTGTTTCTAAATCAAAAAGTAAGAAAATGTCTTAATTCAACTCGAATTTTAGAGAGCAATGTAAAGTACATGACTACTAGGGTAGTAGTAATTACAATTTATATTAAAGTTAATAACCATCTAAATTATTTAATTTTAACACATACTTTCTAAATTAGTTTAATTTAATAATTCTCGTACTAAATATGAAATATAAAGTCTTTCCATGATGTTTCTAATTACATGAAACAATTCTTTCATGTTGAACAATTTGATATAGGAAAAGTTTTTATGGCATAAAGACATTATATAAATCGGTTTTAACAAGCGATAAATAGTTGGTGTTTATTTCATAATAAAGTATGTATTCATATTAGATTGTTTTTTCGATCTAAATTTAACGTTGTCGTTACATAGCTCGTATGCATGTACTACACATACGCACCAAATAAAAAAGCATTAATGTTTTAGCATTATTAGATTAGTTCTCGGCGGGATCTATTCTTGTCGTCAAGTAGTGGCAGCGCACTTGAATAAGCCTTTTTATAAATTGCCCTTGAAGGTGTGCCTCATATATAAAATCTTAGATCATTAAACAGCACAGGGGTTTGTACAGGAAACAGACGACACATCATACAATGAGTAAAACAAAAAATAAATTAACTCGTCCGTACATGTAATAATAATAATTCAATCATGATTCTATCAGATTAAACATGCCCTAAAATAATGAATCACATAATTGCATCTTCCATGCAAAATTAATTGTTATTTAAAAAAAAACAAATAGTAAGCGTAGAGAATATGGTGCGCACGTCAGTTTAAAAATATTCTATCATTTTCAAATATCTTTTACCAATTAATTTATTACTGAAAATTATGTGTATTATTTATTCGTGGTTTGTATATTTCGCTAAAAACATTCTCGATACCACAATTAAACGTAATCTGCCGATTCAAATGGAAAACCATCCATAATATGGTCGTACGGATTTGAAGAGGATACTTTTGCTAGTTGTTAATTAGAGTTAGAATATTTATTTTTTTGATTATATAATAGCAATAAATTTTACTGCACGCCTAAACACGAAAGGTTGATTTGAAACGTCCGCACCCGAGTTTTGTATGTTATTATAATTAATAATTACGCGTATAAATTTTTTATAACAATGGCTCAATATTATATAAAAGATGTTATTAAATCAATGCTTCATATTGATGATTGTGCATCCGAGCCACGTGTCGCAGTCTCTCAAAGTTTCTCCGCCAAGGACCAAACCGACGAAGAAATGGATCCAAACGAAAAGCCCCCCAATCCTGGTATTTATATCGAATTTAATTGCTTTGTGCTGCCTTCTCCCTCAAATTATCTATTAGTAGCTATACTTTTTGTTTAAATCATTTCATTGCGTTTGTAGATTCTATGGGTGTTAGATCCCCAAATGCACCAATGCGTGGCCGTTCCATTAAAGAATTTGAGGAACATGTAAACAGTTTGAAGAAAGAAAATTTTAATCTTAAGTTGCGTATTTATTTCTTGGAGGAGCGAATGGGAACAAATTTTACATTAGATCAGGAGAGTGCTGTTAAGAAGAATATAGAGTTAATGGTATGTCTAAATATTGTGTTGATTTGATTATGTAGAATTACTTAATAATTTTAATACTTATTTTGGTTTTAGGTTGATATTGAAACGTTGCGAAAAGAGTTAGATGAAAAGCAGCAACTACTTTGTCAGGCAGTTAAAGCTATGGAACTTGAAGAAGACGAACATAAGAAAGATTGTGACAGTAAAGACAAACAGATAAATGAGCTGAAAGAGCAATTAGACACTTATCAACAAAGCAGCGAAGTTGGAAGTGTAAGTATCAAATTTGATATATTCTTCGCATTTAATTATAAATTCTTTACCCGGCTGAATTGTGATTGAATTCAATTGAATTCACCCTTTTATAAACCAGTTTTGTTCCTTACTTTTGTGAGGTGTTGTAATGAACATAGTATTTTAACATTTAAGATGTTGTTATTTCAGGCCGACAATGATGAATTGCGTTCGCATGGAGATCAATTCTCAGAGCAAAAACCAAACTGCAAGTCGGACATTTCTCCAGAGATTGTGAAGGAACTCGAAAATAAGATAACTGACCTTCAAAATCAAGTGAGTAGATATTGCAATGTAAAAGAGGCATCTTGGAATGTGTTTTCGATGTAAATTGTATTTGTACGTGAATGTGTTGTGTGTTTCGTTTGCTTACAGATCGAAGAGTTAACCATGAATGGTGATATTAAATGTGCTCAGCATACATCACTAATAAATGAGTTGCAAAATGAATTGTCCAAAAAAGAGGAAAAATTAGATGAGATTATGACCGATTTGGATGAAAAAATCCAAGAGTTAACTGAAGCCAATACTGCGTTAGAATCAAAGTCATTGGAATTGCAAGAGAAACAAACCGAATTGTATAATTTGAATAAAGAGCTGAAGCAAAAGAATCATGATATGCAAAAACTCCAACTCGAATTGAATAATGTTAAAACTATGTATGAAGATAAAAAACTATTATATGAACAGGAATGCAAAAAGAACGAAAAGCATCGCATTATAATTACTAGTCGAAATAATAAAATTTTCGAGCTTGAAAATACACTAGAGCGATATAAAGAAAGGGCGATGAGTATGGAAATGAAATTAGAAACGGCCCAAAATGAGGTTAAAAGTAAAACTAAGGAGCAACAGTCGTGGAGTCCACGTAAATTACACAATACTGATGTCGATTCATTTACAGTGCGAAGTACGCCGACGTCTGCAGATCATTCATCTAAAACGCCTACGCGATTAAGTTCCACTTCATCTAGGTCGCCAAATTCTAGTAAATCGAAATCCTTAAACGACGACAAAGCACTGGTTTTATACGACGAAACGATATCCAATTTTTCGTATGAAGAATTGAAGATCGAACTGAGGAAATGTAACAAAAAGATGGCTGAAAAGGAAAAGGAATTGGTTAAAGCTTGTCATATTATACATAAAATGGTAGAAATAAAACATGAAGCTGAGGATAAGATAAATGAGCTACAGAAAAATCTACAGAAACGTGACGTTGAAATACAAGAACTAAACGAACAATTGCAAAACCTTCAAAGTGTCGAAAAGAAGTCACTACAGAAGAAGATTTCCGAATTGAATCTAACTGCAGCAACACCGGCATCTGAAACTGAGGTACTTAGTAAACCAAAATCTAGAGTTACAAAGAAAGTTGGTATTGTTAAAGCTAGCAGTAGAAAGTAATTGAATCGCTTTAAATGCATGCTGTTGTCGAAGGAAGCAATGATTTACACCACCGCCATTTTACTATAGTTTTACATTTTTTATTCTTTTTAATTATCTCTATTTTGGGTAATAGGGTCTGACTGCTGTACAGCATATTTTAATGTGTAAATCAATGATTTCTGGGTGATCTATTTTTTATCTATCGTATTTTGTAGTTTAAATTTACTTAGCAATTTTTATAAATTTTTGTGTTGTGTAGGCAGTTATATTTATTACGTGCGCTTTTCTATTTATATCTGCATAACTTTGCTATTTAACGTTAGTTTGGTGCACTCTAAATTCTCATTTGTTTTTCTAGCACAGTGAGTGTGATTTAAAACGCTCAGAGTATTATTAATGTGATATGATAAAGTATATTTTTTTACATACGTACGAGTATATCTAGTGCTTAATTTTTATTATAGCTGCTTGTTTGTTGTATTTGTTTAAAACAATGTTTTCTTGCATATGCAATGGCAGTAGACACCAAGAGGTACAAAATATATACTATTTTGAGTTTTGTTTTTTTATATGGCGCTTTTTTAAATAATGTGATTAGAAAATTTTATATACAAAACTGAACTGTAGTTTTATTTCATTTTTTTTCGCTTCATGCTCGCTCTTTACTTTATATAATATAAAAGAAAAATCATGTATTATTCATTCTACTTACTCAATCATCAATTAATATTTTTTAGTTTTGGTATCATGTTTTGGACACTGGCTTATTAATATCTTCATATTTACGTGCATACGAAGCATAATAAAAAAAATACACACGCAACTTATTTTAAACCTAACCAAAATTTGTATGTTTCTTACCTTCTCTATCGCAACTACTTTATTTAGCAGCTCCTAAAGTATAAAAAATGCAAATAACTAATTGTAATTTTGTCATTTATATTGTAATAATAATTGAATAAAAAAGTACAATAAAGAGCATGCAAATTTTGTTTGGGCCTTTTTTTTAATGCGTTATGATTTGTGTGTGTGTTTTTTAATATAGAATTAGTAGTTGTTCAAATCTTATATATAGTTTCAAATTTGTATTAGATTTCCGCCCCTGATGTTGAAGACCCAAATGAATTGGTTGAAAAATATCGAAATTTAACTCAACAGTTATACATTGAGAAGCAGGTCCGTATACTTTTAGAGTTACTAAACGTTTTAACTAATTTGTTAACAACATCATTATTTCAGTTACTCAAAGACACTCTTACTGAAAAGAACTCGCAAATTGAAATCTTGCGAAAGGAAATGACTGAGAAACAAAATATGATCGTCGATTTGCAATTTGAAGTATTAAACTACCAAGCCATTGAAGATAAAAGCAGTGAAGAGAAAGATAAAGAAATTGAGAAACTCGAAAAAGAGTTGACTAAACGTAATTGCGATTTACAAGGCGTTGTGAATAAGGAATTATGGGAGAAGAATCGCGAAATTGAGAAATATGCGGCGATATTTGAGCAAAAAAACAATGAAATTAGCACCTTGCAAACTCAATTGAAGGTATTGAAGGAGAAGATCGCCGAAGTGGAAAATAAGGATATTGTCCATGAAGAGAGTTACATGAATGATCGTAAGCATTTGATCGATGAAATGCAATCACTCAAGAATGAATTAGTCCAACAACAAAAAGCAGATACGAATAAAATCGCCGAATTGAAGGAAAATATCGAGAAATCCGAACAATTGCGTCTAGAAACGAATCACATCTGTTGCGCTTTGAGTACTCGCCTAGAAGAACTTGCCTCCTTCTTAGATTCACTACTAAAGCAAAAATCTGTTCTTGGCTTATTAGGTGGCAAGCACCACAAATTACGCGAGATGGTAAATCAGAGTTTGGATATATCACGAGCATTATCATTCAATTTGAGCATCAATCCCGATCAAAGTTTGCTACAATTATCACAAATCTCTGACTTATTGAATGGTTCCCAGAATGAATCTGGACATTTAAATACAAGCAGATATGATGAAAAAGGTGAAGATTCATACTTAAGTATTATACCGGAATGCGCTACACTTACGTATCACAGCCATTTGAACAAATCTGGTTCTAGAAATGAAGAAAATCAGGAGATAATAAAGGTAAGATTTAAATTTTGTTACAATATTCGTTTATAAATTAAAATAAGTTTAACATTTGATGAGCTTAGAATTAACGTGAATTAACTCCATAAAAATTTAGCGTCAAATGTAAATACCTTAGGTTTAGATATGCACGGTTAGAGTTTAAATGCTTAGTTAATATAGTGAAGTTTGGTGTAGAAGCATTTCTTCACTTTTGTCTTTTGAATTTATATCTGGAAAGGAAGAATATTTGTCGAAAGATCCTTTGAACTAAATCTATTACTGCATATCTTCCGAATATTCCTTATATATATTTGTTTTATTTGACACATGAAAAAGTTATTTCGTTTATAACCATATTATATATTTTAGGTCTTACGACAACAACTTGAGAAAATGAAGAAGGAAATTGAAATACGTGACAATGAATTATCTAAATGTAATTGTAAACCAACATCTCCTACTCGAATAATGCATGAGCTTGGTCATAGCGCCAAGATGTTGCTATCACCCGACGCTGTTCTACAAGAATTGATGAGCGACAAATATAAAGTTCATATTTCTGGAGGTAAACGTAAACATCGATTAGACTTCCTTGACAACAGCGACAGTGAATCGTGGTCAGAACCAGATAGATCCATATCTAAGATTCGTATTGGTTTGGACGACACCTTGTTGAGGCCATCCCGTAATGCAAATCCAATGAGTGAATCTACCGACGATCTGGCCTTGCTGAATAACAATAAATGTCGCTCACCCTCCAAGCGTATTAGCAGCGAAATGCACAAGCAAATTATAAGCCAGCTCAATGAAACGGTTGCGGAATTGGAAGGGAAATTAAGAGCCAAAACTGAAGAATTAATCGTTGTTCAGGCAAATCTTGATTCCGTTACAAACAAACATAAAGAGTTGGAGGCGAAATTTTTAATAAAAACTAACGAATATCAAGAAATGAAAAATAACTTATCGTTTTCAATTCAGGAACTGAAGCAAGAAATTGTAAATGCTAACGAGAGGAAAGAACAAGCTGAACAGCGTATTGTTGAGTTGGAGGAAACTATAATTTCTGTAGAAACTGCCAAGCAAATGCTGATTGTTAACATGGACGCGAAATCAAAAGCAGTACAAAATAGAATAAACGAATTGGAGGTTGAACGAACGTCCGCGTTAGAAGCGTCCAAAATGGCTGAGAATCAATTGACTTCCACGAAGAAAGAGCTTGCCAATGCACAGGCTAGGCTCAAGGAGACTGAAATGAAGTTGAAAGAATTAGAAGTCGAATATACGAATAAAATTAAGATGATTGAAAGTGAAACTAATAATGAGATCGAACGGCTTAATAATACTGCTTTAGAAATGAAGAAACGATATGAGGTTGAATATGTGAAGCGCAAAGACTTAGATCGTGTGACAAAAGTTGTAGAGGAACTAAAAGCTGTTCAGGACGTTTTACAACTAACCCAAGATAAAGTGCAGCGCTTGGAGAAAAGCGAAAATGATTTGAAAGATAAGCTACAAGAAACAGAAAGCAATTACAAGAAGAAGATAAACAGTTTGAGAATGGAATTAGATCAGGCCACTTTACAGTACTCAGAAGCGATTCTTGAGAAAACAAAAAGCGATGATCAAAAATTGCAAGCTGAATTCGAACTAAAAAGTTTGCAAGCGAATCTAATGCTCAAGATTAATGAATATAAGAAAGATATCACGGCTCTTCAAGAAAAGTTCAAAAAACAAATGTCCACATTGGAGAACCAAAATTCAAAGCTACAAATCAAGAATGGCGAATTGGAATCTTTGAATGCGGATATGCGCCAAAAAATTATACGAATTCAGCATGGCAAACTTGGAGAGCAATCACATTCGGCCCCATCATCTCCTTCTTCTCCCATATTACAAATGTACTTTGCGAAAAATAACGATATTACGAATTCTACTGGTTGCTTATCGGAGAATGGATTGTTTGCCTACAAGTCATCAGAGGATTCCAGCAGACACGCTGATATAGAACGCAACCAAGCAAATTCGTCGCCCGATTTAGGAATTGAGAGTGACCATGGTCGGTTTTCTAGTTTGGAAGCAAATATTAATGTTGCACGACCATTCCAACAATCTTTGGAAGTATCCCAACGCATGAACAATATGCTAAATAGTAAAAGCGAACAGCTCGACTGTAGTAAGTAATTCGCAAAGTTGACTAAATGCAAAAGTTGTCATTAATTTCTTGTTTTTATTTACTTAGGTAATGAACAATGCTGCATAAAGGTTAAGGATGTGCAAGCTGAAAATGAACAATTACGTAGAAAATTAATGGAGTCCAATAAACTATTAGAATCGACTTCAACACAACTAGCTTTAGCAAATAGACGAAAAATTGCAGTAGAAAAGGACATTTGCAAACAAATTTACAAAACGAGTCAGGTGTTGAAGAAGGCGAAAGCGAATCTTGATTCTGGTTCGGAAGTTGATATTAGAAAGTAGCAGTTTTTTTTAACAAAACCATGAAACAGCTCAATGTTTATGACTGATTTATCATTGATGAGTGAACATTGTGTGAATGGAAAATGCTTTATGTTACACATTTCTCATATTACTTATTTATGTTTGAAAAACATCTATAAATGTTCAATTTTCGTAACATCTATCATACAACTAACAAACCGCAATATCCATCCAATCATAACTGTAGAGTACCCTTCACTAACATTCCCTTCCTATTTAGAATAATATAAATTCAACATTTAAGATGCATATTTTTGTATACATGATACATGATTCCATACCATTAACATTCATTCATGTTAACAATACCCATCCATAAATCATTATACATAAAATATGTCAATTCCACACATAAGTAATATTAATTCATGTAATCTGTAATATTAAGCAGGAACGCATCTTTTTGGATGTTCTTTTATATTAAAAAACAACCTGACTGGAATGTGATATTTCCTGTGTCTTGTGCCAAATGTCATGTACAAAAACAAAAGTATTTTTTAGTATTAACATTTTTTATTTATACTTTTGTTTCTAAATTTTCATGTAAATATTATTGTAATGAACAAATTCTTAGTTTTTAATTAATTTTAATGTTTAAAATTTAGTTTCACAGTCGACAACTGTATATCATGAATATAATGTAAATATTTGCCATAGAATAATAAACTTTTTTAATAAAAACTTCTTGTCATTTATAATGATATAGATAGAACAAACGAGACAAACGTGTAACCCATTTCATATTCTCTAAATGTCTGAAAATATTTTCTCTAAAATTCGTATACAATTAAGTGTCCATCAAAGAAATAATTGGAAGTTTTATCACGAAACTGCAATTGCAGTGCGGCGCTATCCCGCATCAGCGTAAAGTAAACCAACGGCCACCTGCACTTTACTTGCAAGGCTACAACATTCGGCAACCGTAAGGCCATTACTTCTATGAATATGACACACCTGTATCCGTGACATTATTCTCGATGCAAAAACGTTTCTATATAGACACCTTCAGACCTGTTTCTTACGCCAGGTGCTATGGCTAAGATAACATCATCTTCACTAAACGTTCCATACTATTCATATATCATATTTGAACATGATATTGTCCTATAATGTTGGATGATAAGCTAATTGGTGCTCATGGTGCTTATGGTGCTTATGGTACTCATTGATACTCAATTGGTGCTCATGGTGCTCACTGGTGCTCAATTGGTGCTCAATTGGTGCTCATGGTGCTCAATTAGTGCTCATGGTGCTCATGGTGCTCACTGGTGCTCAATTGGTGCTCACTGGTGCTCAATTGGTGCTCATTGGTGCTCATGAACTAAGGAATTTAGTTACATATCTAAAACTAACAAATTTCGATTAAAAGATACATATATGAAAATATGCGACTAAAAATTCTGTAAAAATATAACTATGGAGTGGGTTTATATTTTAATAATGTTTTTGCACAATATAAAGATATGTTTTATCCATAATTATAAAGATTATAAATTTTAATGATTTGTTCTGCAAACATTTAAATTTCAAACAATAGGATCAATATTTTTATTTTTAAATCAGCCATTTGGTTAGGCAATCCAATATACATATTTGAACAAAGTTTATATAAATCGTACCTTCTCGGGTAAGTTCGGTGAGAATGACATTAGACTAAATTGGAAGAAAATTTTTTCGTATTAGAACTTTTTCAAAGATTTATATTTATTTATACAGCTTATAACCCATAAGTAATAAAGAAAAATTGATATTTATAGACGTAGAAGAGATAATTAATAGACTTTAATGAGTTACAATGTTACAAAGAGTCAAGTAAAAGCACAGCGAGTTCAATTTCATTCCGTTCTTTTCAATGTCTGTCAAAAACATAACAGTTACCGTTGGCTTCTCTGCTTTTTTGACGTATATCAAATTAGGTTTTCATAGGTTTTGTAGTGAAGTGGCCGATATCATTGATTGAAAATGGTAAACTAAGATTTAATTAAAATTAAGGTATTTCTTTAAATATAAATATAAATAAATTCTTTTATAGTCGTTTTCCGACAAACTTGCTCAAATAATGGCCCGGCCAGGGCAGGATCCAACAGCGAAGGATGATGTACCTTGGTGGATGAGATATGCTGGAAGAGGTTTAGGAACGGTAGGCAGTTTCTGTAAGTATATTGAATTACAACAAGTAGACTAACTCTGATGAATATTCAATATGTTTTTTATTATTTTAGTGGCAATATTCTTAGGATTTTGGAATTGTATCGGAATATTAATGGGACAAGTGGGATGCTTAGTAAGCGGCATGTGGCAAATTATTGCTGGATTCTTTGTGATATGTTGTGAGGCGCCTTGTTGTTGTTTATTTTTAGAACATGTACAAAGATTAAGTGAAAAAGTTGAAAGCAGACCTTATTGGAATAAAGCGTTAGCATATGTTTGGTAATTAATCGCCGTCAATTACTTAAAATACGTAAAAACATTAATTTTATCTAATATTCGTTTTTAGTATTGCAATTCCCCCAATTTTCTTATGTCCCGGCTTAGGAAGTTTATTTGGCAGTGGAATGATTTTTGCAACTGGAGTTATCTATGGTATGATGTCACTTGGAAAGAAGTAAGTTTTGCTTAATTTTTCTTACCAGCAATTTCATGTTATTTATTAATTGATTAAAATCATATATATTATTAATGTGAGTGTGTGTAACAAAATATTGTGGTGCTTTTTGTTTGTTTCTAATGCACAAATTGATGCAATATTAGAGCATCTAGAGAAGATATGGCTGCAATGGCATCGCCACAAATGGCTACGTCTCCCACTGGCATGGGAGTTTCTAGTGATCATCATACGACACTCATGGAAGATCCTGACGTTTGGCGCCCAACATAAATTAAACATTTTTTTACAAAAACAAAGTATTTTCATATTTACTAACTATATTAATTAGTCAATTTACGCATTGAACTGTGCATAACAATATTTTATAGTACGTCTAGGCCGATTTTTATAGCTATCACACATTTGCCAAAATATTTTAAATTTATTGCGTTGTTTGTTTTACATAGTCTATTCATGCATGACATTAAAAATTGGTTGGTTATTAAAATGATGATAAATGTGGTCTTTGTTGAGTTGATTAAAAAATTTGCTGCTAAGTATCGAGTCACAAAACAAACTAATTTTAGCACATTTAAAGCGCAATTATATGTGGAAAAAAATCTATTTATATCTATATCATTTTGTCGTTTAAACAATAACCTTAACACTCGCAAAGTATATATTATTTACAATTTGATTAGATAAATGAATGCAATACATTTAACAATTGCATAAACTGATTTAGCAATCTGCTACGTACTTAAATATATACTTTCCTTAAATCGAAAAATAATAGGAATTTAAATTTCTAGTTTATTGATAGTTATTCAATTGAAATAACGTGGTTAAAGGTGATTTGATGTCATTGTTTATTGATTTATTTTTATTCTACTTAGCGCAAAAAATAGCAAATAAGCACATTGTTGAAAACATTTTTCAACAGCCCGAAACACTTCGCTATTATTAAATATGTAGGTAAAATGAAAATGATTTGTCAGTTATGTAATATCATTTTATTGATGAAAACTGTCGCGAAATAGACCAAACTTTGAAGTGAACTTTACAAAATCAATAATATATTATTGTGTTGCACAGTTCAATACATTTTGATTATTTTTTTAGTTTGCACCAGTGTTTTGATTGCATGCTAGTAGGCTTCAATTTCGTTTCATTAGTATACTTATACATATTTCATGTTATTATGTTTTTTTGTATTGCTTTATTAACGACTGAGATTGCATCTTTAACAATTACATATTAACTCAAAAAAATATTTACAGACTGTTTACATTATCGCATTATGATAAATTGATTTGATAACATAATTTAAAAGACAATCACGTTTGGTTTCGGAGAATAAATTTTATGCAATTACAATTTGATTGTAAGTGCAACTTGTTTAATTGTACTTACATTATTAAGTTACGCTAAAGTATTGAAATTAATTCTGTAGCGTTACTACAGTTATTCGCCATAAAACAAAAGGGAAACAGTAATAACAAAAATAAATATTCATTATTTTACAGCTAATTTATTAATGTCTGATTTTAAATGAATTTTGCAATTTTACTAGTCATTTCATTTATTCATTTTTATGTACTTTCATTTGGTACATAAAAATTAAAAATAAATAGTGTGTTTAATAAGGAGAATAGTTGATGTGTGTGCAGCATTAACGTTTCCACTTCTGTTTTGTACTTTTAAAATTAGAACACTCAGAAATTACTTCTTTTCCATTATGCAATATAGCGACCTCAGAAAAGTAGTTGATTACGATTGACAAGGACAGTTTACATTACCACATGAGTTCTTAAAACTGCTCCATCTGATTTTACTATTTCCTTATTTCTAAATCTTACAAGAAAATGTGTCTTTCGTATATTTCGAATTGCGCTCGTATTAATTAAGGTATCGAAGTAATTGAAACTTCAAAGTGTAGTTGAATTACACAGTCAGTCTTTAGTCGGAAACTTAATTGTATTTTTTAGAACGCGGTGCAATAGGAGGCGGCAGCTTCCAAACATTAATCCTCACTCCTCCAGTATAAAAATAAAGCAAAGTGGTACTGAGATACCTATACTATGATAGAAAATTAAAAAAAATAAAAAGTCTAATTAAACTTTCCGAAACTGTGAGGAATAGAGCTGCCAAATTATTGCTACCCACCCTTCAATTGTGATTTTGATTGAACATGAAAAGAAACACAGTTTTATATAATTCATTCTATAAATATTTACTTTTTACACTATGTAATTTTTAATGACGCAATCTGACATTTGCATTATTTTTTAACAAATACCTTTGCAATTGAAATTTAGACAATTTTGAAGAAAAATGTCTTACCACTTTCTTTTATTTTTAGGGCATCTGCGGAGGAAATGAGACAAGCGGCGTCCGCAGAAACACAAACAAATTCACAAAAACCACCAAACTCTTCAATGCATTCCAATCTTGTAGCAAACGCTCAACCGATGAGTTTTACAGGTGCTCCGGTTTTCGATAGCAACGTCTGACATAAGTAAACAAACAAAAATATTAATTTATATAAACAGAAAAAACAAATCCAGTAATTTGTATTATTTATATAATTATGATATAACTAATATAGTATATATATAGTTAAATCTAATATAGGGTGATACCTAAAAATACCCAAAAAATAATGAAAAGGAAACAAAATACGACGTAGGTTTTATTGTAATTTATAAATTAGATCATTTTATGCTGTTTATTGTAAATACTAAGCCGTTTTGTTGTCATTTCAAGTATGGGATGAAAATGCACGGTTTTGGGATTTGTATGATTCACCCTGTATACAAATTGTATATGTGGTATTCAAATATTTAGATAATTCGTACAGTGATTTGTTTTAAGTTAACGAAAATTCGGCCATTTATTTTTTCTTCATGAATCAAGTAAACCATGCATAAGACGAACATCTTCCTTTTTATTATTATTATAGTGTAAAAAATGATGGAAATTTGTTTTCCATGCTTTCAATGAATGTATTTCGACTTTTATATTAATTTTATTGATAATTTATATGTATGTAATTGATTGTGATTTTAAGACTGTAATATTCTTTCTTAATTATTAGCTCAAACGCCTTCCATTTTAATTTTATGTGGTGGTTTTTAAAATAACAACAACAAAAAAATGAGTCAATTATCTTATTTATTACTTTTATGCGCGTGCTTATCAATTTTTTTGTTTTGAAAAATTGAAAGTAATGGGAATTTATTGATTGATTTTTTATAACATTCCAATAACACATTTAATTTATAATCGAAACATTAAAAGACGTTAATTGTAACCCACATATCAGCATCAATTAAATTTAAAAAAAAACAATGGGGTGCCTAAACGATCCCTCAAGTATAGTTTTAATTATGAGTTTTAGTCTTCTATTAGATCTGGATGTCTAGTGAAAATACGCATACACATAGTCTTCGATGTAAATAATTTCCATTTTAAGATGAAAAATGAATACATATATGATATAAATAATAATATATTATAAATTTTTTGCAAACATTGCATTTTTGCTTTTTCACTTATCATTTATTGTTAAATCAAGTTTTCATTTATTTGTAATTTATAAAAGCGCAAATGCAATGTTTGCATATTTTTGTTAATAATAATTATGATTTTAACACAGATGGAAACACGTAGCGCGCATTGCTTTATTATCAAATGAAATAATGTAGTTTATGAATAAATAATGCTGTATGTGTAATTGTTGAGGAATTATTGTAAATTAATATATATATAAACAAAAAATTAATAATAGATGTGTATAATGAATGTGTAAACAATAAATTCACCTTAATAAACTTTGCGATCTTTCTTTTCGATTCAAAATAACTGTAATGAAATATTAATTCATTGTAAATTACAATATTACGCTTACTTTAATTATGTAAAAAATCCCCAGTAACATTACATAAAAATCTTTATTTTGACATTGATTGATGTAATTATCGGTAACATTATAATTTTAATAGTCAGTTGATGTCAAATCGTTCACATTAAAACAATTTATTATAATCATTACATAAAGTGTCAGTCAAGATGTTATTGACAGTGTCATTTTATTGATCTAGCTGACCCTAGGCCAAGGCAAATTGAAGGGGCAATGCGTGAAAATATTTAAAAGCAAGACTTTTCGCAAGTCATAGCCATTTTATTCTTTTACAAATTGATAAAATCCCATATATTTATTTTAAAAATATTATTAATTAATAAATATGCATAATGATAATTATGGTTAGTTCCGATATATGTATTTATGCTCTACCATTAACTTGTACAACCAATGTAATACCTTATCTTTTTTAATTGCACCTTGTTAATTTGTATTATGCAAATATGTTTAAAATTGTACTCTTTTAATTTATCTTTGGAATAATAATGAAATGAAATGGAATGGAATGCAATTTATGTAGGTAGGTTTCTTCATTTCTATTGCTTTTAATTTTATTGAGTATAACCGCTTCAATATTCTAATCGAAACGTAAGTGGACTTAGGCCACTTTCGAAATAAACTTCTCAAATATTTGTTTACATCAAATAAACATGGGTGTTGCTTTTCACAAAGAGGTAGAGTAGAAATACATGTCGAATTTTCTACAATAGCGCATTTTATTGCGAAGTAATGTTCGCCAAAAATTGCTAACAAAATATTCATAACAAAAATGTGCGGATAACTGCGTATCAACCTAATAATTTATAATTGAAAAACACGTTCTTATAGTCGAATGATTTTGAAAATATTTCTAACCACTAAAGGAATTTTAATGCATGCTTATTATAATTTTGATGCATAAACCCTGAAATGATACATAATTGAAGTTTTGGTGGATGTATCACTCGAGGCAAAATTTGCATAAAAGGGGCAAAAGTAAAATCGGATACCACAAAACATCTTTTATATTGATGCGACTAGGAATAATAAATATTCTGTTTATTCAATTATTTTAGATATTTGTAGTATTATTATTTTATTTTTCATTTTACAAAATTAATAAATTATATATAATACAATTGAACTAGTAGGAACTTCTAAGTTAATTAATACATATTTTGTCACTAATTTATAAATTTTTTTGGTCAATGTCACTGTTTTTATCGTTGTTTAATGTCGTTAGTTGATAAACCATTAGTTCGATTTACTTATTATATTTAATTCTTGCATGATTTCCAACAATAACAAGTTGCTCTCGTTTCACATTTTCACCAAGATGCACATAACTATGGTTTCCAATAATACTAACACATCCACTTCCTGCTAGTGCTTTCACACGGCAACAATCTCCAATCACTTTCAATTTGCCATCATTTACATTCACACTGATTTTGTTTCTATTACCAACGATCGTTAGATCATACGCATTTCTATCGAAGTCCATAGTTTGTGCGTTTCCGATAATACTTTTATGTTTCATATCTGCACTACGTTCGTAGCTGCTACTAAAACGATTTTCAACTTTGACACCCATATCAGCCGATGTGCGTATGGCAAATGATTATATTTCAGGTCCGCTTACCGATTTTATTGCGCGACAATCGACCGGTACTTTACAGGCGATAATTAAGCGCTTTTTTAAAAAAAAAGTACCGGCTGATTGGGTGGGGATTTACAAAAACTACCAATCATTCCATATGAAAAGTTGTCACACACGAGGCTATACAAATCATATCATGTTTGAAAAGTAATTTTGAATGGAATTTGAAGTTGCGTGAGTGTTATTTGCATATTATTGTTATCATTGTCATTCATTAACTAAGTTTTAGGAAATTAATACAGTTTTGCATTCAATGTTATTTGATAACTATAATTACAAATTTATGTTATGCATGTTTCCCCACCACTTTTTTATCACATAATATGTATAGCATAATTATTTTAATTCTCATTATTATTGCAATAATAATATGAGGCTTACTAATGGTTGTATATAAACATATAAAAACATTCAGTTCGGTTATTTACATCACCAGCCAGTACTTTTTTATAATATTATTTTATTACATAAATTCACTCAAACACTATATTATGTATAGGTATTTATTTAATTAACCGGTTTCGAATAAATATGTCATTTTTTAAATTTAAATTGCATTACAAAATTGTGACCAGCGCCTCAAAGGGTTTTAATATATTATTAATTTAAGATGAGATGATAATTATGGCCAAAACGATAACGGAAATTTGAAAAGATTTTAGATGCCCAGGAATGTAGACGAAAAAGCAATATAATGGTACTTCATTTACTAAAATTGTTTAACTGATTTTATTATGCGGTCTGGTCTACAATCGAACAGAAATTTTGCATTTTGAGATTTTGTTAGTTTTCCACCACATTTTTGGCTAATTAAAAAAACATTTAGATGGTTCATATATATGCGCGGGTACTGTTTCAATTTCAGTTTCAAATTTATTGTTTTGATGTAAACTGTGCGATGTGTTTCAGCAACAACACAATAAGTCTGATTGACATGATCACATCCGATCTATAATACATTGATATATTATTATACGATTACAGCCCTTACTTTAAACTATCCATGAAGTTGAATACGATTTATATTGGAAACGTAAGACAATTTTGATAAATAAAGTAGGATTATATGGCTTTTTCGTCCACACTCCTAGGCCATAATAAGTCAGCACCTAGTTTTTGCAAATATTATTTATTTATTTATATTTAAGTTTTCGTTTACCACAATTTTTAATGTAATTGAAGGTTCTGTCTGAAGAAGGCTTATTAAACCAAAGCCGATAAATTAAATAAATATCTATATGCATAAAGTAAATTTATATAATAAATACAAAAATATTTAATTTTTACAGTAATCGAAAGGTGAAACATAGAAACAAGTCAGTATAGAGACTATTCTATAATATTTTCAGATATTTTTATAAGATTATGTCCTTTGATAGTTGTTAATTGAGTAACAAATATTTATGGTATTTTTTCCTTTTTTGGAACCGAGCAATAGTATATAGGTATTAGAAGTATTTTTTATAAGAAAATTTTGTTGAATTTGTGCAATCGTTTCATATTCTTTACCGTATCAAATCAATTTGCGTTATTATAAAATAATTGCGTTGGTTTTTACAAATATTGATATAGAATGACGTTAAAGTTTTTAGGATTTTATTTGCGCAAAGAATTTTATGAAAGACCTATGAGCTCATCACATCTTCTTGTGAGCGAAAATAATAAAATTGTAATTAGGTAGTCAATTATGGGTGGATGCAAATTTATATATATATTACTAATGTTAAATGAAGGAAATAATAGAAATATAATAGACCGTTTGATTAACTTTTAAACATTTTAAGTTTTATTTATTTTTATATCATTTGTCAGGATTAATTTTTATAAATCATAAGTTTAGTAATAATAGACTCTTTATTTTGATATCCTTTGGCTATAAAAATCAGCGAATTTTGATTTATAGTATACCTACGAAGTTTAATTAAGTATAGACAACATTGTTGAATGAAATGCAGAACATTTTGAAAATGGAAATCACGCACGAGCTGTAAAAGGTGTTGATAACACACGTTTCTGACTACTTTTTGAAGGTGTGTGTGTTTATTTATTTCAGAACTTTAAAAATTAAACAAGCATTTTTTTAAATTCATTATTTTCTATTAGCTAGACAATTATTGTGATATGTTAGGTACACTAAAAAGAAGAAATATTTATATTTATTTTAAAAATTAATTGCCCCCGTAGAGGCCTTCAAAAATTGCCATAAGGGCGCTTAAGCGTCCTTGTGGCGGGGTATTGGTTAAAGTTTTCAACTAGCAATAATCGCACCTCGGATAAACCTCATTGGTTACGATATCGCCACTGCGCAAAGCTGAAGGTTAGACATTTACGACAGACTATATCGCGCTATCCCCACTTTGTACGTGAGAGAATTAACCGTAAAATATATGTTACGCCATCTTTGAGAGTCAAAACCTATTATATTACACTCACTACTCATAAAAATATTTTAATTTTAAAATTTTACTATATTTTCGAATTAAAAAAGAAAATTAATAAGTCTAAAAATAAGACATTTACTCTACTGTTACGCTTGAACTTCTTTAATGAACATGTTAATCAATCAATAATTTGTTATAAATTTTAATTAAATCAATTAATTTAATGTTTTTTAATAAAGAAAATTGTCAATTTATAATTAAATTAATATTAGGCCACTCATATATTATATTATTTGGTAAATATTTACAAAACATTAATAGCAAATTATTATATGCTTGTTTGGTTGCCTACATAACACCTCCATAAACATATAAAAAATATTTAGCGGCTAAATATTTTTTAAAAAACTTAACTAAACAGTTAGTTTTGCGCAATAATCATTGTTACAAAAATATGATATAAAATTATTTCCAACTAATTGTAAATGATTAATTTCTTATTGCAGTATTGATAAATTTATTTCATTTTTATTAATTAACTCATAATTAACCAAAAAAAAAAGATTTACGTTTTTATACAGTATTATTTGTATTGGTGTTTATAAAAACAGTTTAAACAATTTGCAAGAAAATAATGAATGAAAATGTTATAAGTTGGTATTTAATTATTAAACCATTGATGAAGTAAATATATCATAAATAATGATGTGTACGAATTTTGCAATATCCTAAAGTTAAATATTCCACCTGCAAAGAGGAAATTTATTCATTGCAGAAAAACGTAACGCAAAATAAAATAAAACGCGAACAATTTCATTTATGTAGTAATTTGAAAGTCAACGACCTTTAAAATAACGTATTGCACTTTTCTCATGTTGTAATAATTATATAAATCACAAATTGTTTATCGATACATTAACGATATAATATAGAATAGGCAGCAGCAGCAACGTGTTGCAATTGAGCGCAGGCGAAAAACAAACGCGCCTCGAAATTAATAAATCGATGTTACGTTTCGTCTTTGCCGTCCAAACAAAAACGTAAAATTATTGAATTTGCAGGCAGCATTTTCATAGCGCGCGCGTAAACAACCATCTCGCGTATACGAACGAACGAACGAACAAAAAAAAGCAGCAGTGTAATAACGGGCGCAAGAGAAAGAGAGAGAGACGAAACAAATGAATTATGAATCGAATTAGTTTTTCGTGTGGCCCCCCTTTTCGCAGCGCACCGTATAGTGAATGAGGTTGTATCGGGGGTGGATGACGCGCGCGCCCCTCTTATTCTGATAATATTGATCCTCCACCACCTTCGATATCACGTCGTCTATTTTTCAATAAATAGCGTTCATTTGTTTTGCTGGCTGGTGGAAACGCTACGCTGTTGTGGTGTGGTGTGGTGTGGCGTAAGCGGCGGCGGCGCACGTGCAAAATTTTATTTATAGAATGCGTTCGCCGTTTTTTTCTTCTTGCTCCTAATTGAAATCAATCAAAACGATTTTCTAATCGTTCTTTTTTACTCTACGTATTTATAGCGCGCGCCGCGCGCCGTACGCGCTAACGCTACTGCTCCTCTTCGCTTCTTTTTCGAGCGTACGTGCTGGAATTATGTAGTTTCCTAAATTAAATTAAATAAAAGAAAGTTTTAGTGTGCCTTGTCTTGAATCTTCCTTTTTATAACTGCTGCGAAAGAAATCTTAATTGTTTCTGTTTTTATTTCACCGGGCAGCAAGAAACTGTGCATTTGAATCATTTATTGCCAATAAATTAATTGAGTTATGTAAATTTTATATCATGGCGATGGCAATTTACCAAAAACTTTTTACAAATCTTAGAAATGATCATTTGTTCTATAGTATTAACTGATGGTCATTTACTTCCAATCATCTCGGCTCCTATAGGAAAATTTCCTTTAGAGGAAAACAAACTAAATTAAAATTAGGTATTTAAATAGTTTCTTAGTATTACTTGATGAAAGTAACTTACTTCTAATCATTTATTGACAATAAATTAATTGCTGCTATGTAGCTAGCTAAATTTTAGATAATTGGCAAAAACAAAATTAAACAAAAACTTATAGATTTTAGAAATAATAATTCGTAGCATATTATTAACTGGCAAAGCTGACTTACTTCTAATCATCTCGGCACCTTTAGGCAGTTTTTCTTTAGAGAGACAAAAACTAAATTAAAAACCATTGACAAATTTTAGAAATAATAATCATATACATAATTCCTTAGTATTAACTGATGAAAGTAAGTAGCTATCTAAATGTTAGATCATAGCACCTATAGAAAGGTTACCTTTAGAGAAGTTAAAAAAACAATTAACCAAATTCAAATCGTAATCAAATTATGTTATGCACATCTGGCACGTAAAATCGCAATTATCTATAAACTCAGTTTGATGTGGTGTCACAACAATATTTTGATAAATAACGTGGAATCTGTTGAATTCTTTTATTGGAAATACAAACATAACATTTAGTTTTTAAGAGATTTTTTGTTGTACTCTTTTACTTTGGTATGAAATCTTCAAATCTGCTATATATTTAAATTTGAAATAGTAGAATCGTTAAAAAATTGAGGGAATATCTTGTAATCTCTCGAAAATAATGCAGCTTCCATACCGGCGTTAAGTTAGCACCTTTTCTCCCAGCACCTTTTTTCTATAATTTTTAATAAATTTTGAAAGTTTATAATTTCGTTATTTATAAGCTTTTTCTTATATTTTCTTCACACAA
>JARJDW010003562.1:0-14601 GCA_030264715.1 Adinopsis sp. GC000173
TAATGATATTCTCTGAGACGCCGCGCATAGGATCCACCTCCGCATGCGATGCAGCATCCATGAGTACATCAACAGTTTCTTCAAATGAGCAACGCATCAATGCACCGGTATCTTGTCTATTAATACCGTGACGTGTAATCGCCATCAAGTGACCTTTCGCAGTCATTACATCGCACAACAACGCCAAGTGACGGTAGTTTACGTATAGACCATAAAACTGCAAGACGGCATTCATTTCTTTTTCGACGGATTTACGCACAGCTTCAATGCCAAGCACCGAAAATATCTCGCAGATATCATTCGAGAATGTACGCACCGGATCGACATCACGTTCTGATAATACCTTCATCATACTCGTACCATCAGTTTCCAATAACCATTCTGCAATCGCTTTAAATTCACCCGTTTCAGTAATTACAATACGCTTCTTGCTATCCGTCTGCGGTAAATGCATGTACACTTTGGATATGGCTTCAATGCCTTGGAGTGTCATATCTGACAGCATGTTGGATTCGATGCAGCGCAAAAACATATCATCGTCCATCTTATCAATGTCCTCGTCGGCACCTTCACCAAACTTGCCATCGTCGCTGTTCATGATACGTATGCGCAATACCAACTTCTCGGCGTTGTCATCGTTGAAGATGCAATTCAAATCATCACCAAATCCTGCATTAATCTTCTCAGCGATTTGTTCCATTGTCAATTTCTTATCAGTCATCTTTTTGCGATCTAATTCAATACGTAATAACCATGGAGAGATTCTGGTAGGATCAAAGTCAGGCATTTCATAGTAGACATTGACAAACTCCTGATCCTCTGGAATTACAGTGTTTTGCGGGTCGGGATCGTAGTAAATGGCAGTATTGTGCGTGACTTTACGCAAAGTTGTATGTTCAAGTCGACATAGCACATTTTTGGCCTTTTCAGCGTCACGCGCCGCTGCACCAGTGAGGAAAACAGTTAGAGAAGGCGCTTTTGGCTTCTTTGAGATGTTGATGATTTCTTTGAGTCGCGGCACACCCAATGTTACATTCTTCGACGAGACACCAGCAAAATGGAATGTATTCAGTGTCATCTGTGTGGCGGGTTCACCAAGAGACTGTGCGGCTAGCGCACCAACCATCTCGCCTGGATTCACTTGCGCTTGCTGGAATCGTGTTTCGATTTCACCAATCAACCACTCGAATGCTTCCGTACTCAAGCGGAATTCCTCAGACACGCATTTTGTACACAAAGTAGAACGTACTAAACATTGGAAGAGTAATGTAGCATTTTCGTTCGCTTGTATTGACAAGCGATCACTTCCAGCGACGATGACGCAACGTTGTAACAATTCGCGTACGCCTTGAATCACACGCAGTGGTGATAAATCCGTGGGGGCGCGTTTGTTGATGTGAAAGATCTTTTGTACGTTCCAGATCATACGCTGTAGATTGCACGGCAATACCACTTTCGATTCGCCGCTGGGAAAGATTTGCCTTAGCGCTTCACGATCCTTTTGCAGTTGTTCCCATTCGCGTTCCAGCTCTGAAATTACATCCGCGGAGCCCATCATCTGCTTGATTACATTTTCATTAAACACACGTCGCAGGTACTTTTCATTGCTCGCGTCAAATTTAAATTTGCGCTCGAAAGCTTTGTTGCTGAGTTTGACAGTTGGTAGCGTTTGAAATTCCACCATTTCACCACATAGTCCATCCTCGCCGTAACGCAACTGAATGAGTTGACCCACAGAATTACGTACAGTGCCATCATAGTGCACCATCACCGATTCCATAGCTTTGATGAGACGACGTTGAATGTACCCAGTTTCGGCTGTTTTTACAGCGGTATCAATCAGACCCTCTCTACCTCCCATAGCGTGAAAATAGAACTCGGAGGGTGTCAATCCGGCAAGGTATGAATTCTCAACAAAACCACGCGATTCTGGACCGTAATCGTCCTTGATGAAATGTGGTAGGGTGCGTTTGCGAAAACCAAAGGGAATTCGTTTACCTTCAACGTTTTGCTGGCCTACACAGGCAATAACCTAACAAAAAAATATGTAATAATTAAAGACAATTTAATAACGAATTCAATTAATTACCTGTGAAATGTTAATGTTGGAGCCTTTCGACCCGGCCACCACCATAGCTTTGAGATTATTATATTCAGTAAGCGATTTCTTAGCGGAACCACCAGTCTTGTCACGAGCATCGTTCAATATACGATTTACTTGATTCTCGAACGTCTGTCGGAGTGTGTTACCGGGTGTCGGCTCCAGCTCCATGTGATGGGCCTTCTGTATCACCTCAATGACATCCTCCTTCGCCTTCTTGATAGCTTTTTGAATTTCCAGATACGTTTGCGGATCGGCGATCGTATCACCAATACCAATACTGTGACCTATTTATTACAAAACACATTAAATAATGATACGCTTAAAACGATTGGAAGCACCATAAAGCGAAACAACGCTAAATGGAGTGGTAGATGTTTAATGCGTACCTTCCAGCAGCAACCAGTTATTCACCACAGTTTGAATGTTACCATAAAATCTACCGCACACCTCATGTCCCAATTCCAGCATACAAATGTGCAACAGCGAACCGGCTGACGTCCCGAGTGTCTTCTTACACAAAATTCCCATTACTAACTCTCCGTGCTCGACCATTACCTTCGTGTCGCCGGGCGATATCCACTTATACGGCCCGTCGTCCTCCTCGTCCGGATGCGTGGAGTGCGTGCGAATCATGTTCACGTTGCCGGGAATGATGAGCGAAAAGATCTGCTTACCGGTCCATAAAGGTTGTGGTTTCAGGATCGCCGGTCGTGGCATTTTTCCGTCCCAAATTGGTAAAAACATCAACAGGTTCATAATTTGATCTTTCGAGATGAAGACGTCACGCTTGGTCATTTTGCGGATGGCGGTGAGCGTGTCCTGTACGATACCCATGACGGGTTTGTTTGCTTGCGGTGTAATGATCTAAAAAAGCAATTGAATTAAGTTAGTTTATAAAGTCATTTCTTTTTTAGTTTTTCATTAATTTTTCAGAGATTTTCATGTCAATTTCTCCCAATCTACCTCTGCCAAGTCTCATTCTAACAATTTACAATAAAAACACTTCAAATTCAATTGGAAAAGGTAGAAAATCATTAAAGAAAATAAAAGTGGCATTTGACAGATGAGTGGACTTTACAAACTTACTCATTTTACGCATTTTCCCAAGCGATTTTCATGTAATTTTCACACGTGCCACCTCCGATAAAACCTAAAGTAACAATTTACAATAAAAACGCGTCAAAAATCGCTTAGAAAATGTGGAAAATCAATGAAACATGACATAAACAAATCCCCTCACAAATTCACTCATTTTATGCATTTTCGACCTAAACGCTTCAAAGATTGCAATAACTTATCATTACCTGTCTTGGTGTAATGTGTAGATTCTCCACCTCAGCGCGAGTCTCCATACTCTGCGGTACATGCAAATTCATCTCGTCACCGTCAAAATCGGCATTGTACGGTGACGTACAACTCAAATTCATGCGAAACGTGGACCACGGCAGCACCTTGACGCGATGCCCCATCATACTCATCTTGTGAAGGGTCGGCTGCCGATTGAAGATCACCAAATCGCCATCGCGTATATGCCGTTCGACTTTATAGCCGCACTGTAGATGTAAATCGGAGGGTTTCGGATGGAAGCGCAAATCGATACGTTCGCCATTGTCGCGCACAATGTATTTGGCGCCTGGATATTGGGAATTGCCGCGCTGCACCAACTCCAACATCCTAAATAAATGAATAATTTTAAAATAAAATCAAATTAATAAATCAAGACTTACTTATCAAAATTGAAGGGTGTAACAATCTCGGGGAATGTTAGATTCTGTGCGATGCTACGCGGCACACCGACTTGATCGATACGCAAATTCGGATCGGGTGTGATTACAGTACGCGCCGAGAAATCAACACGCTTCCCCATCAAATTACCACGAATACGCCCCTCTTTGCCTTTCAATCTTGCTTTGATCGCTTTGAGCGGTTTTCCGGATTTTTGCATGGCGCGTGGCATACCAGGCATATCATTGTCTACCAGCGTCGCGACGTGAAACTGTAACATCTTAATGTTTTCGGAGATGACGTGCGCTGCGGCACCAGCAGCCTCATTGCGCTGCAACTCATTGTTCGCCTTAATGATATCGGCTAGTTTGTGGGTGAGATCGTCTTGATTCTTCGCCGAACCGTACATCACAACGGCAGGGCGTACTGGTAGCGGTGGGACTGGTAAACATGTGACTATCATCCAATCGGGGCGTGCAAATTTCGGATCCATACCGAGTATAAAACATTCCTCATCTGTAATGTGTTTTAATATTTCCCAGACACGTTCTGCAGTTAACGCAATCTTTTTATCTTGCGAATCCTCATTGATGTGCTTCCATTCGGCGGTCAAATCCAAGCCGCTACGGCGTATATTTGGTTGGTAGCGTCCACACCCGCCGTGGCCCTGTTTCTTACCACCACCGCCACCCGGCTGTGTTGGATCCTCGCCCTCCTTACCTACATCCATCTCATCACCGCCCTCGCATATATTCTTGCCCTTGCATAAATCGTATACAAATGCTAAGCGTTTACGTGGCTGGCCCTTTGACTTCATCACCACTTCTTTAATCTTTGAATTATTCTAAAAGAAAAGAATCCAAATACAAAACAAGTCAAAAATTTCCCCTTCCCCTGCTTGACATATTTTTATTGGTTATACGTATTTTCCAAGCAATTTTTAAAGTGTTTTTATTGTAAATAGCTATAGTAGAGCTTACCAGAGGTAGAGCGTATACAAAATTTGACAATAATCACCTGGAAAATACACAAAATAGGCGAATCTGTCAATTATACTCACTGGGCTTACGAGCAGTTTACTGCAGTAGAAACATACGCATCGCAATATTTTTATCGTCTTTGTGACGAAACCAACGTGAAACACAGGTTTCGATAAATCAATGTGCCCAAAATGCCCTGGACACTCAGTCATATTACCGGCACAGGTTAAACAACGCGAATTCCTATCGATGACTCCTTGCCGCGGATCCATCAGCCCGCCGAGTTTTGGTCTACCTGCCTCCATCGTCTCCGGAAAGCGGAGGCCGCCTTCTGTGACTGACATTCGTCGCTAAAAAAGAACAATATAACCATTTCCATACGATTAATTAACCCAGCGTGTATTGTAATGGCGTATCATCATTGAAATATTGCACAATTATTATTATTATACGGGGGTGTATTAATCAAATCAAAAATGACGTACAAATATTGCTGGGTGATAATAAAAGCGATTACTTACAATTTCATCCGGACTGAGGATACCAAACTGCACCCTTTTAACTGTACGAAGCGGAGCTTTACTATCCATGGCGGCCATTTTGATGGCCGTTTCAACATTACTACGACGCACGACAACAACATACACACAAAACAACAACGCACAGTTCGTTCAAGTTCGCCGGCGCAACTGAACGCGAACGAAGTGAAACGCAGCCGACGACCGTCAACCTGCTGTCATCTGCATTACAGTAGCGTAATAGCGATTTTTTACTATTTTCTACGTTAAAAATTAACGAAATTAATTGAAAATACATAAAAATCAATAGTTAAATGATTTTGCATCAATTTTAACAATAATTTAAAGATAAAAACTGCATTTGAGAGAAAACCTGATTTGTTCTAAAAATCGGTATTTTTATCGAGCGACCTTGATTTGTTCTAAACGTTATTGGATTTTAAAAAATAACGTATGTCTGATATAGTGTACTACTCTCGTAGTACATACTACTAGTTTAAAGAGGGTGTATTGTGTAATACGTGTATATGCTGCCATCTCCGATTAGGTTACTTACATATTTTAGATACACGTATGAATTCAAATTTTGTATAAATACGAAATAACCACCAATTCAAAATTCGTAATAGAAATTCGGTATCGAAAGCAAATTTAAATCAGTGACTGGTTTAAGTCAGTAACTACTGAGAACGTGTTCAGAATTCCTTCAAATATGCATCAATGTGTTGAAAAAACCGCATTCGGGGCACACAAAAGACAGTTTCTAAAATACGATAATAATTTTTGCGTTCTTTTATTAATAGTTACAGCAATTGTTTATATATATAGTTCTTGAGTAGTTCTCCAGTATAATTCCATCCACACAATATTAAATAATTAAATGTGTTTGGCAAATACTTAAGCTTATAGAATGTAGAGAAGCAAATCTAAATTTATTTAAAATGTTATTCATTAATAAATTAAAAATTTAGATATAATTGACCAATCACTTTACAGAAATATGAAACGATTTTCATATTTAATATTACATTACTTAGTTTAGTTTATTTGTTCCAAATTAGCATTACATTAATTATCTAGCGTATTAAACATTTACAGTTGCAATATTGCTCATAATCTATTTTGATTTTGCTAATTTTTTGAAATTCATTATTTATATACGCTTCAAACGTCGTAATTTTGCATAATTATTTGCGTGCTCGCGCGGTTTTTCACACAATTAATTAGCTCTTCCTGGTTCTAAACCAGTCATGCGGCATTAAATCGCACAAGTAAACTTATCTATTAATGTGGTAAGTAATAAGGATAAGTGATACACGATTAGATTTATTATTTGTACATTTTTTATTCCATTTTTTTTCATCAATTTGGCACAGTAAACAGTGAGCCTAGACCTAGTAAACAGTTGTATCTGATATATATATGACTTGATATACATTACTTATCAATTATATAATTTACATTCAGAATGGTATTATAAACATTCACTAGCCCTATAATATTTTACGCATTATGGAATATTTTAAATGCTGTTATGCACTTGATTTGACCATTATTATTTCATTATTTTTTAAACTACCTAAAAAACCTGCATTAACTATATAAATGTAGCTATTTTATTACAGGTATCACAATTTCCATTTGTTTTCTCTTTTCGAAAAAAAAAACTTCATTAATTGCAAATGGTGTTTTAATCTAATTCGATCATGATACCAATAATGTTTTTAGAATATTAAAAAACAATGTTTTTGCAAATGTTTTTACATATTTTTTTTTAAATATATTATATCAAAGAGATGGGCATGCGAATTTATATACAAATTTTTAAATAGTTTCTAATAGATAGGGTGGTTATAGGAAAAAGATACGAACGTGTTAAAATTTGGATTTTCTTCTTTTTTTTCGCATTATTTTATATCTACAAAATTATGCTGCAGGTAGAAATGAAATCATAAATAAAAAAATGGGGTTTTGTAATATAATATTATATCTAAGTACATTGTCTTGTATATTCAACAATTTGTACAATTACGCAAGAGAAAAAATCAAGTTTGATCGATTGTTGAAAATAAATATTACTTAAAGTACTGGCTCTTACATTAAAATATTTAAACATCAACAGTTGAGAACAAATCTAATAGTAGTCATTGCACATTATAATTTGTAAATCAAAAAAATGTGAAAAAAAAATAATAAAAGCAACGAAACAATAACTAATTTAATTCCTTTTTTGTAAGAATTTAATCAATAATAATAAAGCCAATTCTGTCTATGCAATGCAAAACTAAATAACATAAAAAACTTTACATGGATTTACAAAATAAAAAACAAAGTAAATAATAACTAAAATGTAATAAATAACTTGAAGATTTTATATCTACATAACAATACAACTACAACACCAATATAAAGTTAAATTTAATAAAAAGGTCCTCTGGCAAGTTGTCCGAGAGATCAAAAATGTTCACATTGAAATGGCACACTGAATTTGGACTGCCCTTTTTTACATCTTTTTCTTTTAATCTGTTTTAAATAATTTTAATAATAATAAAAAAACACTTTCAACTGGTTTTCTTTCAACTAAAAACATTTTACAATTTTTATGCTTCGCATAATTTACCTGGAAATTAGTGCTAAATATATCTTTTTATATCTTATTCTCTTAGATGTTGAATTTGATTTAAATACTTGTCATGAAATAATTCGAGAATAATATTCATTTAGATTATTTTATTTATTTTTTTGAATTGAATGATATTTCGTGTTGTTTAGTACCAAGGGAAAATGGTTTCCCTGTTGACCCAGGCTCAGTCGTCTTCGTGTCTGGGACTAGAATTGTACGGCGAACCGTGTTCTTGCGAAAAATTCATGGCATCTGGAGAAACACTATCATGCGGATAGTAAAAACTGTCTGAGCTTGGACCGGCACCATTCACAAGTCCTAACGACGGCGACAGCGATGGTCGATGGCCTCCCGAACCGCTAGTGGTCGGCGATGTTAGGTCGCCACTGTTTGATAGAAAATTCACCTCCGATCCATCGCGGCACCACAACTGTCGCATCTCCTGCCGGCGCTGACGCATCAACAGTTTGTATTCGGAGATGCGCATCTTCTTTCCATCGACGATGCAGGTGCGTTTCGGCCGTGGCCGATACCTGTAATCGGGATGCTTTTCCATGTGCAGTTTGGATAGTCGCGACTGTTCCTCATAGTACGGTTGCTTTTCGGCGTTCGACATTGCTTTCCATCGTGCACCCAATATTTTTGATATATTTGAATTGTGCATATCGGGACATGCCTTCAATATCTTCCTTCGTTCGTCTTTAGCCCATACCATAAATGCATTCATCGGCCGCTTGATGTGCGGCTTATTATCATTATCTCGCTTCGGAGCTTGACGAACAATTTTTGCTTTCTCAGCTGTATCGTCTAGTTTGTATGTTGAGTCTGCACCACCCCATACTAAAGTAAACAGTAAGAACGTTGTTAATATGTAGGTATTATTTTACTAATAATTTAACTTACTTTGACATGCTGCCATGAATTCATCATCCTTGCTTGAGAGATCATCACGTTTTCCATGCTGCGATGGTGTGCCAAGACCGTAAAGACTCATTGGAAAATGCGATTTCTCCTGCTGATTCCCAAGAGAATCTTTAATTGGCTTGTGACGATCGGAGTTTGCCTGCAGTATTGGGCTGAATTGCGGCGGCAAGCCGGCGTATGGCAAGAATGATTTACTTATTAATAAGCTAGTGGGTAGTAATTTTGGTGCTGTTGCAGCTACCGGTTGCTCGTTCAGATTTTGTAATCCGACAGGTGTATTGTGTGGGCTAGAGCCCGCTGAACCTGAACTTGATGACTTCGGCTTGCTAAGATTTAGTGGACCGTCGGGATCGGATGGGGGCGGCGATGGGGTTCTTGGTGGCGGCGGCGAATGTTTCTCGGCGTTTGACGATAGTTGAGCCATATGTGATGCGGACATCCAGCTGGGTAATTGATGAGGTGGAAGCAACTAAAATAATATTTATTATTAATGCCTTGCTTATTTATTGGTGGCTGTACAACACATACATGATTAGGTATCGGTGATTTGGCAAGTCCAGCTGGTAGAGCTGCTGGATGCATTCCGCGAAGCTGTTCCAAGAACGGTAAGAACATGAGTCCTTGTGGCCCGGCTGCCGCATATTGAGCGCTTAGTTCTTGGAGTTTTTGATGCTGCAACAATTGTTGCTCCTGATGACGCCGCAACTCTTGCTCTTTCTGAGTTTCATTGATAAGCTGACTAGTGCTCTGTGGCTGCAATGAAAATACATCATCATTTACACAACTCCTCGCGAGGTGGAATGTTACAGAAATATAGTACATATAAATATTGCCGCGAGTTCATTTTCATCCTTTTTTTTATTCGACTTGTAATAGTGTTTTTTTGAAAACGTTTTGTACGCAGATACATTTGAGGATTGTCCATCTGTTACATTCCAAGTTTTTTCCTAAGTATTTGCAGGTTGCCAAGCCGCCTACTGCTACTAAATATATGTCGGCAAAGTTCCAATTTTATCTTCCATTCACTGCAACCAACTTCTACTAACGCAGTGCAATCCTCTCGTAAATTTAAAATATAGCAGTGCTACACAGCAGCACAATTATAATCATCACGACCAAAAAACAACAGAACAGAAAAGTATCATAAATTAACGGTGGTGCGCTGTGCGATTGTGAAAGAAAAATGGCAATCATTTCGAATAAGCAATCATTCTTACGATTATTTGTATGTTGTACAAAAATATCCATATTGTATACAATAATAACAAGAATCACAAAAGATGTGAGGAGGAATGAGGAGTAGTTGCAGCAGCGGCATCAGGAAAAAAAGCATCCAAGATCTAGCTTGGAAAAAGTGAATGGAGTAGTAGACGAGTAAAATATGTTGCAAGAGCGAACGAATTAATACCACCAAACAGTGATTTATAATAGCGATGGCACAATTTGCATCTAATATATTAATTTTTGCTGCTGCTGTTGCTTCGCTGCTTCTTATTTGTTGCGGCGGCGGGTTGCTTAATAATTGTGGAGAGTTAGAGTTTTTAGTGACTATGAAAGAATCTTTTATTAGCCACAGCCTGCAATCTACATATATTTTATATTATTTACAGATGCACATTAGCGTTGGACAAGGATTGGTAGAGACAGTGCTAGCGGCTGGCAAAGAATAAAAGCAGTATAAAAGCAGATATTCTGGTGTCGGTCATTATTACGACATGATGTATCACTTCCGGTGCGTGTTAATTACTCGACCAGCTAAACAACAAGCTGCGTTAACAATTTAGTCGATCTTTCATTCAACTTTCTGCAACAGAAACACATCTACTATTTTTCTTTCTTTCTTTCTTTTCTGTTCTGTTTATATAACATCATTCTTTTTGAATCGAGTATTTTTAAGCACTACGACGGCTCACTCACTCCTTCATTCATGTATTTTTTCACAATACCTCCAACTACATTATAGTTGCTTGACTTTTATACTAACAAAATGATAGATCAAGAGGTTCCCACAATGATTATAGCCATTTAAAGATGTGTTTAAGCATTCCAAGGATTCTTACATTCGACTGATTGAATAATAAACATTTTTAGGAGCAAATAAAACAAGAGATTTTAACGGTCTGAAAATATCCTAAATGCATATGACATGTTAGTAGTGAAAAAGATAAAGGGTAATGCGTTTTGTAAATTGTTGAGGCGATGTTTAGTAAGTACACGTGAGACACATAAAATCGAAACAGACGTCAACTGCGAACAGACAAGATGCAGAGTTTATAATGAATCAGGGAAAACGATAAAGAATAAAGAGTTGAACCAATGAAGTGCAGAAAGATCAAAGTCATCAAAAACCGCGCGTCAACAACTAAACCTAATGGATGCGCTAAACTAGATGCCGCATTATTTTTTTTCTTCGCACTCCTATATTATATACATATACATATAATATGTATATCTATATCTTAATTTTATCTATTCTAGTCTCCAATTACTTTCGCTCGCATGTGATTGATCTATTTGCAATACACAATCGTTGCAGTCTATATGCATATAGATAAACTTGAAGAGAAGAGTTTTAATTTCGCATCTGCTTCACACATGTGTAACGGATGAGGCGGAGACTCTCCAGAAACAACAGGGATCTATGTGTTTACTTGATTTAAAACAGACATTTCTCGAATAACACAATCAACCATTGTTATACAAAAACCATTTTTATTTTCTCGACTAGCCTGCTGCTGCTGCTGTTGCTGTCTTGTTGTTTTTCGTTTTACGTTTTTTTTGCTGCTGTTCTACTCTATATGATGCTTTGACAGCTTTGTGACGCACATTAGAACATTTTGTATGCATCTATTATTAAAACAAACATACAGTGATACAAAAACACAATTTTCTATTGTTCTACTTGTAAAACGTTTCTATTAATAGGTATGGGAAAATAAGCGCTACAACAGTAGCTTATTGAGGCCGCAGTTTTGTAATCGGTATAAAATATCATCATCATCATCATCATCGTCATTATAATCTCTTCCATTTATAATTGCAATTATAAGAAATTTATGGCATCAAATACGAACACAATCGTTACTTATTAATTAATTGTAAAATATAGCAATAATTAAAATTATTATAAATTTATTATATGCAACCCGTACCGCGCGTACATTTATCACGTTTTGCCTACGTTAAATTCGAATGTATTTTTATATTTGGTGCGCGGTTTAGATTCGTTCGTTCGTTGTACGTATTATAGTATGTTAGAGATGGAAAAATATTCTAAACATTATTTGATGTGTAGCATTCTGCATTTGTAAGATGAATAATTGTCTGGTTATAGTCGTTTTTACTGACCATAAATCATGCGAACATAATAATTTAATTATCATCTGGTTTTTGTGGGCGTTTTATAATTTCCGCTTCTGGTTTCTTTTTGTTTATTGTTTCTGGTGATATAGTATATAAGAATCAATGTAAACAATTATGAATGCATTCATAAAACAAACACATTTAAAAAGGTGGTTTTCAACATGATTTCTCGAATTTATTGTAAATTATGCGCGCAGCCGCGCTTCCATTTTCTCTTCTATGTAGAGTACACTTGAGTGTTTTGTTTATTATCGAACAATTCAAACGCATTAGAGCAACTCGACTGTTCCATTCCAACAAATAAACTCGTGTTAACTTTATGAACTGGGAACTGCGGAGAGCAACTGGCGGACTGATTTACAATGTTTACTCGAATGAATGATGGGCCGCGAGAAACAACAGCCTTCACGTGTTATATAAATCCACTCTTACTCTGTAGTGGAAGGACTGAATGTTGAAAACCTGACCACGATCGTTATTTTATTGAACCTGCATTGAATTATAATAAATATTGCAGGCACGGTTGCGGTTCTGCTCCGATTTCACATGTATTAATTACAAGCGAATTGCAACTGTGAGGGAATAAAAAAAAGCAGAGAATAAAACGAGAGGATCGGATCGAACGGCGCGGCGCGCGTATAAAGATGATGTTGTTTTCTGCGTGTTGTAGTAGTGGATGTGTTGAGAAATAAAGCCCTCAGACAGGAGTTATTCCCTATGGGTTTGTCACGTCAATTCACAATGCCCTTGCTCTCTTATAATACGAGTCCCCAGACTAACATGGGATTATGTTCCTCAATAATTTTTTTTGCAGCGCGCTCTGCTTTTGCTTTTGCACACATATATTTTCTGTCTCTCAGCGTGCCAACTAGTTTTATATGAAAGTTATTATCACCTATGTCTTAATGCGCTTTCAGGAGAAGAGAGAAAAAAAAGATGAGGACTTAATCTTCTTAATATCAGCACATTGCCATAGCGCGAGCGCTATTGAAAGCATTGTGCATTCAAGAACGAAAATAAAAATGTGAAGTCTTACATGTCTAAGGGTAGTAGGTACTACGCGCTCTATATCTATATGTATAGATATAAATTAGCGGTGCATGAAAAGAAATTCTCTCTTTACTTCTTACTCTCTCGATGTGAATCTTATAGATGGGTATTTTATAAAAAGGAATCTAAATTTACATTGAAACGAAGACAATAATAAGCATTAAAAAGAATTACATGTCGCGATGATTTAAATATCGTCGTGCTATTGATATTAATGATATTTTTCTTTCAAGTATTAATTACAAAATGTGCATCAGCAACGATATTTTTATACTTTTATTTCATTTTTTTCTCTTTATTTATTTTTGTGAAGAAGAAAAAATATTATAAATTATGTACAATGTCTCTTTACGTTTACGTGTGAGATGAAAACTGGCATAGTGCATTTTCATATTCCTTTTGTGGTTTTTCTCTACTACTCGCCTCCTTTTTTTTCTCAACATTCGCCTTCGTCTGCTTCTTATTTCCGCCAGCGAACAAAAAAAACCGCTGAGCAGTGTGGATAAAAGAGAATATGAGTTTGCACCAGCTTTCAGCACATGTAAATCCCGCAGAGACCTCAACCTTAGTCAGTTTGACAACGTCTCCAAAGATATCAGCACATTTGACGAATCAAAGAAATGCACGCTTGAAAAACTTGATGAAAACTAGATTTTTTTATATCGTTAACTAAGTGAAAATCATGTAAAATCGCGTTGGGAAGCTTATATAGCGTCGCTTCAACTTATGTCTGACGCTGTTATTGTCCCACATTCACAGACAAGAAGAAGAATTTATGAAATATGCAGAAATATTAATGGGTGTTAAATAAGAATGTATACGAGGTATATACCTACTACAACAACAAGACGAGAGTAGATGATGATAAAAATAATATTGTTATTTTCGTTCGTGTATAGAAAATTTTTCAATTTCCACCTCTTGCATGCCAACGTTGTCATAATTCTAGCATTATCAAGATCGTTAAGGTGGAATGTCATTTTAAATAATTGCCTTATGGTGTTATAACATATTTTCATCTCTATATTTGACATAATTTTTTATTTAATGCGATGTTAGATAAAATTCTCATTTGCTATGAAAGATTGAAACGCTATACAAGTGTCAAAATAGCTTAATAACACAACACAGTGAAGGAACAATATTGCGCGGCGTTATGAAGAAGAAAGGCGTTAGAAGGCATGTTTTATGTCATGCGTAAAATTTTCAATGACAAGAAGCGCGTATACCCTCCGCCCCGTTGGGAGCAATGTTATACGGTTGCGGTTCACTTTGTCTGCGTATATGTTTTGTGTGCAACAACACATCATTATA
>JARJDW010003569.1:0-25607 GCA_030264715.1 Adinopsis sp. GC000173
TGGTTCCTTTTCTATGTAAATAGTTAAACAATATTCATTAAATAAAAGACTCAAAGAAAATTTTTATTTTGATGAATTGTGAATTTGATGATTCTGTTTCAGTTTAAAGGCTACAATTAACAAATTATATTTCCATCTTTATTAAATATAATGATAATTACAAAAAAATAATACATAAATAAATCACAACTAGAATATCATATTGAGTATTCTAACAATGCCTGTTACCTACAACCAATATAAATCAAACAAAATCTTTAATGTTTTTTTTTTCTCATTAATTAGTTCCTGATTTGGAATGTACTTCTATATATTTTTTCTAACTTCCTTTAGTTTTGCTACATTTAAAACATTAAAGAATTGCAATGAAAATCAATGTACAAATTGTAAATGTGTCTTGTTTTGCTTTCAACACACATATTTTTTTAATGAAAAATCCTGGAACATTTATGGCACATTTAAAAGCAATGCTTTTATACCTAATAAACCTTTTTCAATCATCTCTAAATTACAATTAGAATAAATCTATTAAACAAATATACATTCTTCCTGTGTGTTTGTGTTTTTTTCTTCAATAAATACTTTTCAATCTTTTAGTAACAGTTTAGTAAAATACTCTAACTACTTATTGGAATATAAACTTAATAAATTTCTTAAAATATATATTTTTATCTTTTTTCTTTTAATTTTTTTTTAGAATAAATACTGCTTCGATATAAACATTTACTTTCTTGCAATAACCAAGAAATACTTTGTAACCTCTTTTTTATATTTTGTACATACGTAAAACTATATCATCTTTTTTTGTTATTAAATTTCCATCTAACAAAATACTATTATATATATTTTGTATTTTTTTCTTTTAATTTCATTTTTACATATATATTTTTCTTTAATAAACATTCAATATTTATTTACACATTGAACGATAGTATAACAAGAAAGCGTAATTAAATGTTTGAATAGAATTTTACATATTCATATTTTTTTGTATCACCGCGAAATTACTTTCTGAAATCAGACTCTTGAGTTTTTGTTTGGTTGAAATGAAATACATCATTGAGCAAATTTTTTTATGTTAAAATTAATCATTTCTTCTTTTTGAATCCTATTATTTCAATGTATTATGTCACAGTGTAAATGAAAATAGAGTTTCTCTTGGATGTTTGTAGAAAAATATATAAAAATTGCAAGATAGAATACTTCTAGTTTCATTTTATAACAATTCTTTTTCTTGTACTTTCAATGACCTTAGTTTTGTTTGCAACGCTCCTTTTTTATTCTCCATAAACACCTAATTTTTACTTGAATTCTAAAACACTCCATTTTACTTAGATATTCTAGTAAGACAGATTCAATTTAATTCTATCTTGAATCAGCCAGATGTGTGGTTTGCGATAGATAATGTAGGCTTAGGTAACTGATACCTTCTTGTACTTAAACTTCTTTCAACAAGATTTACATCAGTAGTGGAATTATTAGGAAAGGAAGCTGTTCTCTTCGCCGGTGTGCGGCTGCTAAAAAATCAGAAAAGCACAAAATTAATTATTCAGTCGGATTGTTGTCGGATTAGTAAGGCCACAAAGCCATTGTTTTTGTTTATTGTTTTTTTTACAATAGGAAACTAGAGTGATCAACATGCGTAAATAGTGCGATTGTTACAGGTGCAAGATGAATATTTATTGATTGATAATAATTACCAGTTGGAAAAAAACGTTAGCGCTACACATGACTAATGTAAACCTTGCGTTTGAGAAAACCGCTGTTCCGACCGGGTGAAGAGATGATCGTATCATTGCTGAAACAATGCACCACCACATGCAAAATATAATACTAAAAACTAAATGAGTGCGTCTTAATGTATGAGTATGTACATGATCTTCTTCTAGTCTAAATTCAAGACATAAGAAAAGTACTAGCATTATTAATTATTTATCAAATAAAAAAAGATATATAGATAGATATACTTATATGTACAACTTGTTTTTTTTGCAACTCGTAAATCGGCTTACCTTCGCCGGCGCGTTATTGATTGTCCAGGAAGACCGAAATAGCCCCTTGGAATTACCATGCGAGCGTTTCCTTGCGCAGGTCGCGACCCACCATGTGCCATTAATGTAGCTAAATGTGCCGCATAGCCGTCGCTTAAAACAGTCGATTGGGAATGCTGCTTTTTGGATGCCTTTCCGACGATGAAAATTTGTTTCGGTTTTAAACCAATTGAGGTATATACAGTAATATCTTTGCTGCTACCATATGCAGCGTGTATAAGTAGATTATGAGTCTAAAATAATTAGGCGGCGATTAATAACCGAAGCAACTTAATTACGTAAAGCACATGACAACTTACTTGTATTAAATTATTAAGGTATGCCGCTTTATGCCCTAATGGATCCGTCGATAAACCATCAGCAAACGACACTAAACCATGAGGGAAATTATGTTGTGACAGCCATGATACGACACGATGATGTTGTATATCTGGCCGACCAGTTGTGTAAATAATTAAATATCCTAATTCTTGCCAATGCCTGACAATGTCTACAGCGCCTGCACGTACTTTCGGATCGCGTCCGGTGACAGATACGCTAGCCGTAAATGATCCATCTATACTAAATACTACACACTCTGTTTTGGGAGGAACCACAGCCATAAAGAAATCAACGGATGTATGATCACCTCGCACTACCATCTATAAATTATATAAATGAATATAATATTATTCCTATATTTATGTATTCAATAATAAACACAAACCTTAATAGGATATAATCCATAGCCCAAAGACTTATCCATCGGTATGGAATAATTAATGCGGCCAGTTTTATCAGTAACCTCGGTCGCGATATGCGTCCATTCGCCGGCGGGAACGTCACGCATAATATGTATATCAACTTTTTCTCCAGTAAGCGTAATCATATCTAATGGTCCATACATGAAGCGAGCGATAAGCAATTGCGGCAAACCATCTCTTACAATCACATCATTTGCCCGATGATTTGCTGCAACATTCTATATCAAATAGATAGATTAAAATTCCCTGCAGCAACAACATTTCATATATTCTATCTAAAACTTACTTTAAGCTTGACTGATGTCCTTTTACGAATCCATTTTTCTCTTGGCTGACCGGGATGAAAGCTAGGCTCACGATCTTCAATACCAGCCAACGGTAATCCTTCCATTCTACCAACTTGCCGTAAAATAAATGCTATTACGTCACTACTCTCCCAATAACTTGCATGAAACAGATGCGGAAGAGCGTGTGCAGGAAAATTGGATAAGCCTTCGGGACAATAAAGTGCGTAATCCATACGCTTGCCACCCCACCATTTGTGTTGCACTATTAATTGATTTTAGATGTTGATTGAATCATTAACAACTTTCTACCTATATCAATCTATGTATCACTTACACGCATTCACAGCTTGTAAAGGGATGTTATCAATGATACCAGACACGGTGCTTTGTATCGAAACCTCCGACAAGCGTCTTGGTTGCCCATCATGAAACATTTGCGGATTACTCTGTAGTATTTCCACTGAAAGGACATATTACATGCTTTACATTTTACTTGATATTAATGCGAAACTACTCACATAAATGATATGGTTGGCCGTTGCCCAACGGATATTTTGCATAGCGAGCGATATTCACAGGTGGAAGTATAGAAAATCTTGCGGATAATAAAGGCTCCAAACGCGATGCCACAGGATCCGTAGGATGGAATAAATTATACACTTGTAAACAACTTGGACGGGCTATAGCAGCTGCAACACATCACATACACACACGCACACAAATAAATTTTGGCATCAACGATCGAATTTTGGATTTATAAACTTACTGCTTTTATCATCACTAGATATAATTTTTCTATAAGCTAAAACAAGAGCAAGCGGACTACCAAACATAAAAAAATCAGTCACATCAAATTCGAAACGAATTTGACCCAATTCGCTTGTTGATGATGATCTTCGCCTTGGTGGTGGTGCTATCAAATGTCCGGTCTCATTCATAAACATATTATCGTCTAAAAATAATCATACAATGAATAAATGAATACGAGTGAGTAATTGTACTAGTAATGTAATTATTACCTCCTTTATGTAAACTTTCATGGTCAAGAATACTATTTTCACTGCCATGCCTTGATTGATATTTAGTCACCCGACAAAGTGCATCATACGCTAAAATGGAACCAACCGAATCGCCAACTAGACAAACTTGCCCATTGAAACCTTGACCTTCGTCTGATTTTAAAAATTCTACAAAAATAATTCATCGGATTAGTCTTCCAATTACGGTATGAAATGAATGTAAAGTTCATACCCTGATAGACAATGTTAGCGCCATTGATTGTCTTTGAAACCGCTTCTTGGTATTCAGAATTTGAGCAGGCCAACAAAGGAATAGCACCGATAGGAATAGAATCGTGTGTGATTTGAGGAACGTCTGAACACGATGGAGATACATCAAAACTATACGGACTTAAACTGAATGCGAATTCAAATTGATTAGCGTTTATGCATCAATTGTCAATATGCTGGCAAATTACCTGGATAAGATTCCTAGTCCTTCCGTACAAATGGAAGGACACGAAACTAATTTGATCGCAATATGTCCAACAAGTGTTGGATAATGCTGCCGCATTACCGATTCAAAAGCGCCACGAAATGTTGTCACATCCGATTTCTTAGCGGTCATATCAACGTTCGCATCTAAAACGCTGCCAGCGTGAAAGACTAATAGTAGTACGGTCGTATTGCATGTCGTATGTCCGGGCGACGCTGTCGGCGAATCCGGCCCGGTCGTATCCAGCGAATTCATCTTGCCGCGCTGCAACGGCTTTCGCGTGCCCCGTTCGCTCGCAACACGTTGCAGATAGGTGGGCGAAAATATACTATCAACTGCAATGTAATTCATCAACATTAGTGATTGTTATGCGTGTTTATATAGTGGTAAAGTATTAATTACCAGGCTCGTCGACAACTACCGTTGGAGATGCAACTTCAGAGTCTTCTTCCGTTAATAAATCCAACGAACTCCATTTAGCCAGTGATGACGATTCGCCCAAATCTGCTGCAAAGTTAAACATTTTAAATTAACGTCTAATTACATAAAGAAAATGTTTAATGTTTGTATAAGGTGGAGTTTGGTTAGTGCAATTAGTGCGACAATAGATTGGTTGGTAAAGTACCTTGACAATCAAAGAATTCATCATCCGAGCCCGATTCAGAGTCCCTTCCCAAACTTTCAATTCTCCAATTAGCAACTTGTAAGTCGAAGCTTTTAATGGATGAGGAGCTGGGAGAGTGTAAACCTCTTGTTGTGGATTGTTGCCATTTATCATCATTGCTACGATTTACAATATAAATACAATCTAGGGAAAGGAAAATTGCCGTTTGGAAAACTTACTTTCGAAGTGGTAGATGAAGATCACGTTCATCTGGCGAAAAATCATTATCGGAGCCAGTGTGAATGGTTGGAATGTTTGATAAGTTCTTTCCCATCAAAGGACTGTCCTCCTTCTTCTCAATGCTGCCTAGAGTCGCCGCCAAAGTTTTGGCCGAATGATCAGTACCGTTATTTAGATTGCCATCAACATCTAACATTTAACATATAATATATATATACAAGTGACAATAAGGGAAGAGCATTCAATTTATATAGTATATACAATATATAAAATATAGAATATATAAAACAACAACTTTCTCCTCACCTGCATCATCATCCACCGCCTGGCCCATTTTGCGCTTCAACGCCAATTGCGTTTGCCGTTCAATTTCGCGTATGTTCTCCATTGTCAAGCCGTGCCATTCATCTTGCCATGCCCATGCTTGCCGATGTGCACGTAACATTGTCTTTCGCAGTGCTATTAATAAAATCAATTTGTTGGATGAATAAGATTGTACATTTATCATTTACAAACACACCTACCGATATCATGAATAAATCTTTCAATTTTCGTTTGCATTCCCCAGTAGCGAAACTCCACTTTACATAATTTATAAGCGCACATTAAACTTTTCCCCGATGGTGTTGGTTGTGTTTTACCTTGCACCTATATAAACACAAAGCACTTCATTAATAACCAGCCAACTACAGGATGGTAAAAGCTGCAACTTTCTTAACAATTTTTAAATTGTCTTCAAATAGTCGCGGCAAATTTCTTAGATAAATAATAGGAAGATGACATTACTTTCAAGATAATCATTTACACTAGAATAGAGACTATTTCATATCAAAATATTGTACATAACTCTGATTTATTGTGATTTTCTCTCCTAATAAAAAATCACAATAAATAAGGATTACTCAAGTTTTTTTTTTCGTTAATTCAACTACAGTCAAATAGATTAAGAAGTAAAAGTATTAGATTTTTGTTATGATTGCAGTAAAATATATCATTTAAGGTTACGGATGGTTTTATCAAGAACATGACGTTAGACGTTAAAGAAAGAAATAGCACGTTAGGAATAGTTAAAATATTAAATTCGGCATTTAAAGGAAAATGTCAAAAATTTCGAATTCACTTTAAACAAACAGTTCGATAGTGAGAAATAAGCGGCCAATAAGATCTTTGCGGTCTTCAAAACCACCTATCTCGCCCGCATAATATAAAGCAAAAATTTATAAAGATTTGTGCATTTTGTTCTTATTTGTTAAATGAATTAAATCCAGCATTTAAATAAAACAGAATGAGATTTTATAAAAACATAATTTTTGTAGGTTAGGTAGCGTTAACAGAGAACTATTAAAGTATGTATTGCATTTCGTTTACATTTCATACATGGCATTATTCTTTTTATGCAAATGATAAAACGCGTATCAAAAATTATATTTATTAAAACCTACTCAATCATTTTATGATCACAAAAAACTTTTTGAATTTGGAACAAAATTTTTGAAAATAACTAATAATGAATTTATTACCTCTACAAACCAGGCGATACAAGATTAAAATATCATCATTTTTATGCATAATATCATTACTTAATAAATAAATAAATGAGACGAAAATTTCCAAAATAAAAGATAATTATGCATCAATTTAATAGATGACAATACAAATGTGCAGTGATTCAATAAAAGAAAGTAATTGCAAATTTCCAACTAAATTGTGAAAATAAATAAAGCAATAAAACACGACATTTAAACTAGTGTGTGCACTTAATCGTTGCCAAGTCAAGCAATACCATCCACTTTTGTATTTATGCAATTATGTAACAAACTTTTTTTGCTTCATTATTAGATTTATTATAATATGTAATAGGAAGTTAAATGTGTGGGTTGCTTGTGTTAAACATTGCCCAAATCGTCTTTCAGTTCATGTGAATAATGATTCAATATTAATAACAAAATAAATTGAATGAAGGAATGAAATTTGTAAATCTCAATTTACCTCCTTCCAGTAATCTTCGAGCCAGTTTTCGGAAAGCGGTCCACGTCCGGACTTTGATGATATATATAAACTTGGATCTTCATTTTGCACGTAATCAGCACCATATAATTGATCCTTCACAACATCAATCACATCTATAAATACAAAGTTAATATAAACTAACCGAAATTCATCAAATCGAAAACGCAAAATCATCAACGTATATATACATGCACACGATACACGACAACAACAAATTACCGATAATGCGATTTCGCAAATCGCTTCCATTTAATTTAAAAACGTTCTCCTGATGTCCGTTATCAGAAAAATAGTAGGTTTCAATTTCCAGCGAAAACTTTTCGACAAAGGGGCACGTATAACGCGTCTTCGTATACGGATACGCGTTCCATGCCTCCTCCTCGACCATCAGCGCCGTTTTTGGTAAAATCCCCTTCAACCAACCCGGCAAGTGACTGCCAACGTGATATATCTTCTTGGTGTATTGTCCACGGCCGCCTGGACCATCATTGTACGGTTCATTTATTAGAATTTCCACGCCGCTTCCATGCCCACTACTCTCCTCGCGACTCTTTTTCTATAAACATTAATGGAAGAGACCACATTTGAATTAAAACATAATTAAAGTATCATCATAATAAAGATATAGCGGTATGTATATGTATAATTCATATTTTACGCGTCAACTATAAAAAGCATTTTATTTATTCTAATTGCGATGACAAGAAAATAGCTTGGCAGCAATTTGAATAATTAGCCATCATTTTTTAATTCTTGTATACTAGGGAAAATTTACCTTTCATTTTTTGCTGGCATATAGCACTAATATAGCAAGCAAATCAATATAATTTCATTGAATAAAATGTATTTTTAAAATTTTTATACTAAAATTGTTGCATATTTTATAGGGTTGTCATGCAAATTTCATAAAAAACAATGCACAATATGCATTGCCAGATTAACACACAGGCAAATAAGACAAATATCAAAGGCGTGAAATTCAAAGAGGGCAGGATTTAGGTTCCATTTTTGTGGCAAATTTATTGCTCCTATTATTTTCAGTATATTCAATATCGTCTTTTTTGTATCCGTGATTTATTCTAAGGGTGGAAGATGATGTTCAAAAACGTTAAGGATTGTTACTCCTTAGATAACTCACGTAGACAATTAAAGATAATATTAAAAGAATTTTATCATATATAGGTTAAGAAAATTGATTGTAAAATTTTTGAAAACGGCCTAGATTTTGGTATGTTTAGGGCGCGTTGAAGGCTTAATCCGGTGGTATTAACACTATGCTTTTGTAACTTATAAGTAGTGATGTAGTATCGAACGTGTGTCAAAGTGAATGATCAAATTTTGGCTACCTTTAACTAATCCATGCTATAAATAATAAATGTGCATATACTCTCTAATCTGTCTAAACTGTTAAAATTTAGGTATATAAGCAAAAAATTTCAGTTCCTGTAAATCATGCGCTTTGAGCCACGTTCAATAGTACAATTTTTGATGTCTCTGTGCGTATTTCATAACCCAAAATTTTGGGCAACTAATTGACACGGACAAACCAACAAAACTAAACTAAGGGCTGATTTCATAATCAAATCACTAATCCTCCCTCAACTAAAGGATGAGTTAAGCTAATCTTCTCTTAAAATGACACTTAAAATTTTTCAATTTCATAATCAATTTAATACTACCTTAGTTATCGCTACATTAAGTGAGGTTGGCAATTCTATATTCCTAGATATTCCTGACATTTCCACCAAAAAAACAAGGTTGGCAATGCCAAATCCCTAACAATAATAATTAATAACCTAAAAATTGATGCTTACTTTTATTTACATGTCAAATGACACTTAATTCTCGCTTTAAAATTTAAGTCTCCGATATCGGTCCCTTAACTTTAATCGAATATTAACACTAATGGTCCGTTAAAAAAGATTATGAAATTGATTTTCTTCCTTAAATATGATTATGAAATCGGCCCTAAGATACATAGTTTAATAAATCGTGTCTATGCATTATATTACAGTGTGTTATTTTACTATTTAAGCTTTTATAATGCATATGTCAAAATACATTCGTATCCGGTTATAACGCGCGAGATGGTGCCAAAAAATTTGCTTATTATAATCAGTAAAATGTGTATGGGGTTTTTAATAGTGAATTACAAGAACGAGCATACCCAACTGTACTTTATCACTGTAATTTGAAAATTTTTAAAATTATTCAATGACTAAAGCGAGATCGGTTGTAGAACCATCATAAATAAATAAATATTCTTTCATAAATTTCAATGGAAATGACACTAAGAAAATAAACACTTGTTTCTTATAAATAAATTAAACCAAGCACTTGATTAATTCACGATAAATTTATTATTAATTTATTAACAAGTAATGGTTTACCATGCAAATGCAGCAAACATCAATTTTATTTGAAACTATTTTATACTAAAATTGATTTTTTGTGTTATTGATAAAGATAAACAACTCTTTATTAAATGGGAATTTGATTTCGCACTTCGGTATTCCGGTTTTTTAGGCAAGTTTCTCCTATATACATATTTAGTTGGCTGGTTGGTATGAATAATCTGATAGCAGGCAGTAAGTTGTCATTCCGTTATATCGCTAATGTTATTTATTGTTTAACAAATTTCCAATGCAAACATTTTACGCTTAAATAATGTTTAAACAGCAATGCATATTAATAAAACAAATATTGCTATTTACTTGTTTGCTTTTTATACATTCTCTGTTCAACGTTTCAAATGCAATTAATAACTGCTTTCATACCAAATACATAGGCGTACATAATGTGCATATAAAAAAATTGCATTGTAATGCAATTACTTCAAGTTTAATTTCAATCTTTAATGGAAATGGCAATGATAGAAAAAATCATAAAAAAAAACATTTATAACTTGCACTCTATGTTGAATAATAACGGAGTGCATTAAAAAACTATTCGCGCAAAACAATAATCAACAAAATAAAAATAATAATAAAATAGTGTGCAACTAACTTACCGCAATCATGTACAATTGCGCGATGCGATATTCCTCCACAGTGAGCGGAAGCGGAATCCGATATTCTTTAATTAACATGTTGTTATTGTTGTTGTTGTCGACGTTGATGCCTTTTGGTGATGTTGACGGTGTGACAATCAGTCACAAAACTTTCGTTCGGACATGACAAATGCCTTTCTTCGCCGCTTGCACACGCCACTACATATCTGCAAAAGTCAGTTGATGATGAGCGAGCGATCAACAAACGATGCACCACAACAATAATATTTTGACGATATCGATAGATATATTGTTTGCTTCCACCCGATAATTGCGCGAACGTGATGATGATGATGTCGGTGTGTGAATGTGTGTGTATACGTATATATAAGTGTGTGTGGGTTAACGTATAAAATGCGTTGCGCTCGACGAGCGATCGGCGAGTTTCTGAGCGCGGCCAAGGTTTTGCAATGAGGAAAACGCGCGCGCGAGCATGCACACACACACACACACACTCACACCGCCCCCTTTGAAATGCTTATTGATCGGTGGAAAAGCGGAGCGCCGAAACGATGATCACCATCATAGGGCTTTCCACCTTTCGAACGATACCAACCAACAACGTTGCGCCTCAACTGCGACTACTACTATTACCACTGCTCAATTTCGCACAACAATATACAATCATTGTTTATTACAACATTTAATATTTCAATTTTCCTGCAACGACGATGACTTTTCCACACTTGTGTGAGCGCTCGCTCGGCACGTATATCGTCCTACGTGTACGTACGTTTCAGGCGCGCACAAAACTTTTCGGCGGCGCAGTTTGTTTTTCCTCAAATGCCGTTGATAGCAATTTATATTAGCGCAATAAACGCAAGGCCCCGATACCGGCACCGGCACCGGCGTTTCTTCTTCTTTATGGTTTCGTAAATTATTAATCTTAATTGCTCGCAGTGGATTAAGAATGTTGTACGTCGCTACAAATTAATACCTTTTATTGTACATTAAATTGACGTTAACATTGTTCCATTTAATTAGTCGACGAAAATCGCAATCGTCATCACCACCACCACCACACCAAAATGTTTGCATGTATAGTGCACATGTATAGTCAAAATACGTATACGTATCTTAAACCAGCAACACATTCATCAACAATGCGATAATGTTAGCAGCGACAATACAATACAATTAATAATTTGCTGTATGGTGCAAAAATAAACAATTTACTTTTTCTTCTTTTCAGATATGACGAAATAAAGACAAATTATTATAAAAAATATTCAAAAATTAAATGATTGATTATTGGTTTACCAGATAAGGTGCATTCATTGTTTTCTCACAAATTGTTGTTTATATCTTAAGAATAACTTCGAATCATTGTTAGACAAGTTTGGTGATACAAGTTAAATAAATTTTTCAATATAAAGTGACAAGTTTTAAAAATTGTTTGATTGAACAGAAGGAAATTAGAGTTAAAAAATAAAATATTGATTTTGGTTTGTTTGGCATTTCATGCAATATTGTAAAAATTCATAATTTAATTTAAAATGTTTATATTGTTACGACTATTAAATGAAGTGTTTCTAAATAGAAAGCAAATTTTTAAACATTTTTATGCATTTTTATTGCAGTTTTATATTTTAACTAAGTAATACAATAAGTTTTCAAGAATTAAATATAAATATATGTTTCAAAGTAATCTATTTTAAATATTACAATTTTGGTTAAACAATTACAAAGAAAGAGGATTTTTTAGAACAATTTTTGCATTTATTAACATTGTTCCATTTAATTAGTCGACGAAAATCGCAATCGTCATCACCATCACCATTATACCAAAATGTTTGTATGTATATACGTATCTTAAACCAGCGACACATTCATCAACAATGCGATAATGTTAGCAACGACAATACAATGCAATTAATAATTTGCCCTATGGTGCAAAAATAAAAAAAATACTACTGGCTCTTCTTCGCAAATAATAATAATCAAAAATAATTAAATATATTCTCATAGTTGTAATAAATTTATATGGAAATTACAATTTAAGCAAATAATCAATCTTGTCTTATAAATAAATTAAACCAAGCACTTGATTAGTTCACGATAAAAAGTATTTAATGTAATTTATTTATTAACAAATAATGGTTCACCATGGTCACACCAAAATATTTGTATGTATTGTATATAGTACATGTATNTCAAAATACGTATATCTTACATCAGCAACAGATTCATCAACAATGCGATAATGTTAGCAGCGACAATACAATGCAATTAATAATTTGCCGTATGGTGCAAAAATAAAAACTTTACTTTTGCTTTTCCTTCTTCGCAAAAGTGTCGCGTCCCATCATCAAACAACACAACGACAGTTTGTTGGTTTTTTCACCACATCCACCTACTTCTTCTTGTTTGTCTGGACTTTTAGCCGAAACTTTGTTGCGCTGACATAATTTATGAAAAAAATAAATAAATAAAATTCCTGTAGTGGTGGTGGTGAATAACATTCATCGTGGCATGATGGTAAAATTCTTCGATTTAATTAAAGTAATATGTACTCAACAAATACAGACTGTAATTTAAAAGCTCGCAATACACGAAATTATTTAATCAACTAGCATTCTATAATTTTATGGTCGATATGACAAAGCATGGATTAAAAAGTTTTAAATTATTTATTCAATGATTACTGCATAGCGGTAGAAATGATCCCAAAGTTGATTTAATTTATAGTTTTTTATAAATGTTTGCAACTACGCCATGAAAATATAAAGAGCGCTTCAAAACAAATAAATTTTTATAAATTTTGCAATCAATTTTAAGTGTAATAGTTTTTTATATCTCCTAGAACAAAGTGTAACAATTAGGAAGGAAAATTGGTTTTTAGGTAATTTTTGTTAAAGTATGTGAAGGTTTAGTGACCCAAATTCAATGAATTATCAATGTAAGGTGCGAACTTTCTTGCAGACATCATTGCCCAAAGGAAAACTCCTAAACAAATATTCGAAATTTCAAATATCGATGTTCGGTAAATCCTCAAATATAAATTATTCTAAACACTCATTTAATTCAACATAACCGTTAGATAAAAATAAAGATTTTCCAAACAAGCGCAGGCAAAAATATTACAAATTTGCAGCAGAAGAGTTTATAGTAGATTTTTGGGTTTGTTTTATTATATGTACAAGTTAAATGATCTAAATTCAATGTTGTTATAAAATAATATTAGATATATAGTGCAAACGTTCTTTCAGATATGACGGAATAAAGACAAATTATTATAACAAATAATCAAAAATTAAATGAAAGACTTTTGGTTTGCCAGATAACGTGCATTTATTTTTTTATAGATTGTTGTATATATCTTAAGAGTAAGTAAGAAAAATTGATAGACAAGTTTGGTGATTCAAGTTGAATACATTTTCAATATAAAGTGGGAAAATTTAAAAAATGTTTGAATAGAAGCAAATTGGAGTAAAAAAATAAAATATTGATATTGGTTTGTTTGGCATTTTATGCAATATTGTAAAAATTCACAATTTAATTTAAAATGTTTATTTAATAGTCATAACAATATAAAGTGATTCCAAATAAAAAGCAATTTTTTAACCATTTTTATGCAAAAGTGTTGCAGTTTTATGTTTTTAGTAATACTGCTTTGAAATTTATACAAAAAAGTTGTTTTTTAAAGATTTTTTTGCAATTACACAATAAGTTTTCAACAACTACATATAAATATGAGTTTCAAAGTAATGTATTTTAAATATTACAATTTTGTATCCATCCACAGATTAACTAGCCTGATTCAATACAATTTCACTATAAATTGGACACTTACTTCAAATGTAACTATTGCCAAAAGAAAAACTATTATAAAAAATATTCGAAAATTTAAATATTGATTTTGGTTTGTCATACAACGTGCATTATATAAAATATTATTAAAATTCATTTTGGATTCGCCAGGGAAAAACTTTTCGGTCAGCTCCAATCTCTTTTTTCCTCTCTCGCTCTCGCAACCACCACGCCGAATGGATACAACAGCAGCGGCACAGCGGGAGTGAGAGGGAGGAGAAAAAGCGAACTCGATAAAAAAAAGTTTTATCAATTTTCCAAGATTAAAATTTTCGGTATGATTTAAAGTGAGCGCGCGGCGGCGCAGGCAAGTAAGCAATGGAACCGTGATGGTGTAGCGTAGCATCTGCAACAAACTCCACGAAAAGTACGAAAAGTATTTCGAAACAATAAAATGACAATTAACGGCGCGACGAGGCGTTAATGCGACGGGCGCGCGCGTGACCCCCTGCAATGCCCATCCAGCCAGGACAGGTCCGAAATTGAACGGCAAATATTTTAATTGCAGAACAATGCGAATATTGCCTCTCTTTCAACAACACACACCACTTTATTATTATTATTATTATTATCATTACTATTCAAATGCAAAAAGACAATGATGGTATACGGAAATATAGAGAAGAGGAGGATTTCGTTTCGTCTCAACGTTTTTGATAAAATATATTGCTGCGGTGTTGTAATTTTTGCGTGTTTTTCATGCACAGAGAAAGGAGAAAAAACGACGGCTTCTTCTCTCCAACTACGACTACATACATATATTCATCACAATGCATTTCTAAGGTTAAGCTGGCATCAATGACAATCTGAAGAACTTAATAAGGAAAAATCCTAGATTACGTACCAAACATGCCAGTTGGTAATTGTTCCGAGTTTCTGAGAAACATTAGTAGTGATCTCTAATACATATACCACCATATTATTCGAAAAAAAACTAGCGGGTTGGCAACTAAGTGATTGTCGATTTCAGTTATAGATACTTTTCACTTCCATTTTTAGGATATCCGTAAATGTTATCTTCTTCTTCTATATGTTAGCTGTCATCCTAACTTAGCTTTATAAGTTCATTGCGTCGATATTTTTTTAAAGTGCCCTTTTTACCTCAACATTAATACGAAGAGCAAAAACAAAGATTTTCGCCATATTTTTGCTTTCTGATTTCTCTAAAGGAATAAGCTCAATACAAGCCGCCAAAAAGTTACGTAACGTGTATGGTGATGAAGCCCTTAAAGAAAGAATGCCAAAGTTGATTTGAAAAATTTCGTTCTGGAAATTTTTCTCTTAAAGATGAGCAACGTTAAGCTCAAGCAGTTGAACTTAATCAGGATGACATCAAAATCATCATCAGAAAAGTGACAAAAGGCCATCGAACAAAACGGAACATACTTAATAGATTAAAGTTTCTTTCCATTAAAAAAAAACTCTTATTTCCTTGAACAAATTGGCAATTACTTAGTTGCCAACCCAATATTTTTCATCGATTCAATTATTATTCAAATGGAAAAAACGATGGTACGAAGGAATAGAAAGAAGACGAAGATTTTTTTTATTATATAAAATATATTGTTGCGGTGTTGTAATTTTTGCGTGTTTTTCAGCGCACGCTGCGTGTGCACAGAGTGGAGGAGGAAAAACACGACGGCTTCTTCTTTCCACTATACGACTACACTACATATATACAGCACAATGTGCAAAAATTTATTGCTTCGCAGGCGTTTTTCGGTTTAGTTTAAAATAATTGTGTTTTTCTTTATTCTCCTCTTTTTTTCTCCTATATGCGAAGCGTTATTGCTGCTGTTGCGGCAGTATGAATATAGGGGATAGGGCTGGTGCAAAAAGTACAATTTTATAATAAAATTTTGCGCGCTGAAATAGTCGATGAACCTACGTTTTAGCAACATTTATTATGAAAAAGGCGTTAAATATTTTGTGCCCAACTTTTTGCTACAATGTAAAATCTCATCACAAAACATGCATTGCTGTGATGGATCTGATTTTTTAACATGCAAATTTTTAAAAGCAATTTGATTTCAACTCGCGTCTAAAGCTTAAGAAATATTGTGTGTATTATTTTAAATTCTGAAAAAACGAATATTGCATTTTCCGCACATGAGGCCGAGAAAGTTAGTTTCTTCTCACAACGTCATAGTCAATTTTGCTTTAATGACTTTGTTTTAAAGAATAGATGTTAGATGTGTTATAATTTCAGTTTTGACATTGTTTCTCTATGTGCAAATACTTAGAGATTACGACCCTCTATCAATTAGAAATTTTTCAGTAACCTACTGAATGTATAGAAGCAATAAAATGGTACTTTTAATGCCGAGCATGAAGACTCATTTGCCTCGAATACTATCACGTGATCATTTTTTAATACCTACGCATTAAAGTAAAGAATATTAATGACTCATCTGTCATTTAAATGGTCATTGAAACATCTCCCATTATATGACGTTTCCAAAAAAATAAATTATGATAGTACAAAGAAGCTTTTGAAGGATATCGATTTATAAAGCGAGTGCACAAAGTGACTATTTACGACACGTATTCAGGTGCAGTGAAAAACCTCCATGTAGGGTTACATATTTGACTGTTATGTACTTAGAGATAATTACAATATATTTGTTAATGGCAAATATATTAATCAAAATAACATTTATTTAACAAGCATGTCCGCTAAAGACTTTTTGCTATGCGTTGCGCCGTTGAAAAGTATCAATGTAAATATACATTTTACATCCCACGGTCTTAGTTTCACTTATTTACATCCTGTCTCTAGATGCGTCTAGCGTAAAGTACAATTTTACAGGCCAAAGCATGTAAAGAACCAAATTGCCGACCTTTTATTTCAAAAGTTTCCAGAATTACTGGCAAATCTTTTAAATGAACTTGTTATAAACATAATAGACTATGTATTGAATATAAACTGCTTTTATAATTATATTTTACATTTTAAGTGCTGCGAATTTATTATGTTTTCATTTTTTTGCTTGACTAATATGTTATACTTTCTACAATTTACTAATGTCAACATTTTCAGTAAATTTTAATTGTCATTAACATATTTTAACATAAAATAAACTTTTTTCTTCAATATTTTGCCAAATTATTCGTCGGCATGAAGAATATTGCACGTCATTCGGCAAGCAAATGCTGTTACATAGCACGTTTACTCCACAATAGGTATATAAAGCAGCATTTACATACCTAATGACGTAAATAACTATTAAGTAACTAGAACAAAACCAATTAAAATTGTTTAAATCATATTTATCTATGTACACCACCCAATGTTTATCGAAACAAAAAACAATACTCGTTCGTTTAATAGCATGCGTTGATTGTTGTTGTTGGATATTTGACAAAAACGCTAAAGTGCACATTAATTGATTTTTGATTCGAGTTGGACAATCTATACATTTAGTTCAAAAATAGCTATACATATATGTTACATACATCGTTTACACTGAGCGTAAAATAAACAGTTCTTTTTATTATAGTTATTACTACACGTTGTATTTTAATGATGCATTTCTTTTGTGGGTTCATATTAAATGTATGTCGAATATTTACACGCGCAAATAGCGTTTTTCTACTTATAATAGACGGAATTGTGTGCTATATGTATAGCATGTAATCATAAGCATTAACTGGACTAGTTCGTTAAACTTTTAATAATAGCGAAGCCAAGAAAAAAAAACGCTATGAAGTTGTCTTCATTGTATATCTATCTATTATTGTCGAGCATTGTTTGCAGCGCAGTAAAATAACTAATTCTTAAGTTTTTATTTGATGATAATTTCCTAACTTGTACGCTTTTCATCCTTGCACTAACTTTTTCATCAAAAACTAAAAAAACACCAATAATGTGATTTGACAAAGACTTATTTAGTTATAATAGGTATATTAATTGTTATCAATTACTTAAAATCTACATCCAAGAAGATGATTTCTTTTCTACAGGGAAAATGTTTTTCATTTATACACATCTATGATACAAAGTTATGCAAGACATGCACATGTCAACAAAAAATAGAATATAATACTTGTCGATCAATAAATCTACAATAATCTTCTATAACTCCATTGCCTAGTGTGGTAAATAACCTCGTTTTTGTACTTGTTTCATAAATTCGATTTATGGTTTTCGCTTATTGCATTAGCATTTGCTTCTTTGGACTAGATAAGTAAATAATTAGTTAGCTTAAACTATAAAAACACCAACAATGTGATCTGACAAAACCGCATTTAGTAATAATAGTTGTATAAATTGTTATCTATTACTAAACATCTACATCCAAGGAGATGATATTTTCATGATTTCTTTTGTACAGGAAAAAATATTTTTCATTTATACACATCTATGTTACAAAGTTATGCAAGACTTGCACATGTCACTAAAATAGAATTTAAGTCTAATACTTTCTGATCAATAAATCTGTAATAATCTTCTATTAATCCATTGCCTAGTGTGGTAAACAACCGCGTTTTTCTACTTGTTACATAAATTCGCTTTGCGGTTTTCGATTAATGCATTAGCATTTGCTTCTTTTGACTAGATAAGTAAATTAGTAGTTAGCTTAAAGTCAATTAAGCAGATATTGTCGAATTAAGCTATCTAAACTACAATCAAACCGCTGTTACCTATAGGCTGTTAATATTTTGTCAACGGATAGAATGGCTCTTAATTAAAGCGAGTTCTTTTCAAAGATAATATCAGCACAAAAATATTGCGGAATTGTTATATGTAGTTTGCTCAAAAAAAAGGTGACTTTACATTTTTCTCAAAAAGTAATTATTTATTCATCAACATTTACTATGTTCCCTTTACACTAATCCCACTCAGATATTATTCACTTGTGTTAAGACTTTTTTCAATCCTCAAAGTACCTTTAATATGCTCTTTTTGGCAACAATTTAAGTTCTTTCGCCGATTCGAGTTTGAGCTCTACATGTTTTCATGCGATTTATTAGTTTTCGGAACAAAAAAGATCCCAGGGAGTCAAGTTGGATGAATAAAAACATAGAACTTGCCTTTTATGCCTAAAATATCCGCACAATTTTGCTGTGCATAAGCAAATTAGTATGCTAACAGCATCAACAACTTTTCTAATAGTGATTTGACAATTTTCCATTATATAACTTTCTGCATTGACTCAACGTTTTCATAGGTTGTTGACGTGCTGCGTGTCCATTGCAGTAATCGGCATTAAATTCTTCTCGGCTTACTATAAAGAGTTTGTACCACTTACAAACATTTTATTTTTTGCTACAACTAGCCTTTTCAAATATTGTAGTCAACAATTTAAGTAGATTTAAGCACTTTAATATTATTTTTAATACATAATTTTATACCATTTTTTTCAGCTGTCACCAACACACCAGTTACACAGTTACGTTTTATATCTATGACAAATAAACTAAAAAGTCAAAATAACTGATAATCTCAATGTATTTTAGAGACAATATTGAAAATCGAACGTATACGTATAGCACGTCCGAAATATAAAAGGTCACCTTTTTGAAAATACGTTGGTACGTTGTACGCCAGTAGTTTAAAAAGGTAATATATTTTGAATAGTCCAATTGCGGCGTTCAGAATCATCAAAAACTAAACCCGTCAAATGACAATGTAGATACGAATAAAAAAAAGATCGATTATTCGATTTAAAGTTAAATAATTAAATATATCTCCGTGAATTGATATCTTTAATTTGGGTTTTTATATTATTTGTTGAACTCCCTTTACTCGTCCGTGTAATTCCTAAATTGAAAATTACCAACTTCACCTACATATCATACAACATTTTTGTTGAAAATTATCATCAAACCGCAATAAATAATCACTGTATGATAACAAAAAATATGCGTGTTTGTGTGTAGGTTGTGGTGAAATGTACTGCACGCAAAGCGCGATGTTGCGATGCTGTTAATTGAAATATATTTAATTTTTAATAATCGCACGCGCGCGCAACTATGTACAAGAATTTGTGATATTTTCATTATTGCAAAAGTGATATCATGATTATCAGTGCAGCCGCACACATAGCGCAAACATTGAGCATGAAGATATGGTGGCATTTTTCTATCGATTTTATTTCATGCTGAAACAAATATTTTCATTCTCATTCATATCATGTAACATTGTCGTTAAATAGAAACAGGATTGCAGTTACAATGTCCATACTTGATTATTAATTTTCCATGTTGTGATGAATCGACAAATAAATTCTAATATTAGAATCGTATTGATGGAAAATATTGTTGTCGCTGCCATTATTTAACGCTATTAAAATTACATTACATATAACGTTGAAATACTATAGAATAGAATAATAATAAAAAAGCAATTCCATTATTTCATTACGATAGCGCGTTGTTAATTTATTTATAATATTGAAAGCCAACAACAACAAAGTAATATCTTAAAATATAAATTAGTAAGCAACTTGATCTATGTATATATGACGCGTTTTAATTGCGAATTTTTCAATTCCGCAAAGTGTAAAAATAAACCGAGTAACATAAGTACTTGCGTAAGAAAACGCAAAAAATGTGCATGTTTTATATGTTTACGATATATTTTTTTTTTGCAAAGAGAAAAAAAAATCAAATATTCAAAGTATGATGCACTACTATTTGAATCGTCATTTATCATTTTCAATAATAAAGCAATCTTAAAGGCTTGAAAGCACTTTAAATGCCAAATTACATGTTATAAGGTTCAGCGCAACTTGAAAATAAACCAATTTATCAAAACAAAAAAAAACCGGATGATTTGCAATTTAAGTGGACAGCAAAAAACAAGATACGCGATGTTGTTGCAGCAGCATCTAATACAAATTTTCTGTTAGAAAATGGAATGTAACAAGATCTTAATGCATTATCCCACTGAATGCCAAGAAGTGTTTGTCCAAAACATTACAATTTTTATTAAATTAACATGTTTTCTCATCTGACACGGCACATCGTTATAATTTTTATTGCAAATTTTATTCATACAAAGTAATTTAAAAGTAATAAAAACAACAACAAAGTATATTTTCTTTTATTTCAAAATCAATACCTTATTAAATTTCCATAAAAGTGCACCCAATATTATTTTTATTGGACGTATGTAGATATGCACTTAAAATAATAGCGCAACAGGCAAACAAACAATTAGTTTTTTCTTTTCAATGCACAAATATAATATTTTTCTTTGATTGTACTTCACGTACAATGCTTTTTTTGTTTAAATCAATGCGATCAATTTGAAGCATCTATAAGAACATTTCATAATTTTAAGCTGGCATCAATGGGAATCTGATGAACTTAATAAGGAAAAATTTTCACAGATTCTGAGAAACAATAATAATAATAACTTAGTCGAAAATCCAATATATTTGTCATGGATTCGCGACATTCTTTTCGCTCCACGAGTAATCATTTTTTTGTTGTTTAAATCAATGTGATAAGTTCGATGAGTGCTTACCGCTTACCATAAAGGTCACAATGTTTCATAAATGTCAGCTTACATCAACGGTTATTTCAAAAAACATAATCTTACAGAACCAACAAAGTTTATAGGAAACAATAATAGATTGTGTACTGCGTGAGAAAATACTGCAATTTTTGAAAATTGAATGCCAAGCTTCGTGAAGAAATTTAAAACATATATCTAAAAAACATTACAACAGGTTCATTTCCAAAAAAGCGCCGACTGGCACAGTTGTGAAGAGTAAAATGGTGGTTACTTAAAGGATGTTATTTACAAAATTTTATGACAGAATAGATGTGAATCCTGAGAAAATACAAAATATTTTATTGAAATGGTTTACTAACTTTTGGGCCATTTTTATCATTCGGCTCTGAGCAAAAACAAAATTCGCACCAGACACTTACAGGTAAATAATATTTGTCAATAATAAAAACATGAGTAATATTTGACAGTTGGTCTAAACAATAACATTTCAGTGCCTCTATAAACTATTTTCCAAAATGAAAGAACTTCTAAAAACAAAAATTTAATTATTGCTTTTTTTCCCTTGGTCAATTTTTTTTTATATTTTGTAAATGAATAAAAATACATATATTACACGTCCCAAATGCGAAAATTAATAGTGAAAATATTAAAATTAATAGGGAATAGATAGATATTGATCTGACCAAAAATGTAAAGCTAATTATTGACATGTGTACTATTATACCCCACCCTCCCATGGTTCGCTAAACAATTGCAAATTCAATTAATCATTTATTTCCCTTTTCAATTAATTGAAACGTAATGTTTTGAGCGAAATGCGCTGCCGCCGCCGCTACCACACCACCGTCGTACATTTCAACGACGCATTGCACCGTCGCCTATTAAAATAATTAACACTCAATGCTATTCCATCCCAAACTTTACACGTATTGTGTAATAAGCACACATATTCGCGCCGAATGATATTCATCATCACTTTAACTCGGCATTTCTATAACTGGATTTAAAAGGCAGGGATGGCGGAGGAAACGGAAGGTTGATTAGTGTTGTGCGCTGCTAATGCATCGTGCGTATGTATCACTCTTCGCATTCCATCGCAGCATTTAAAATTAAGCCCAATTATAATTTATCCATCAAATTCAATTAAAATCCAAACGAGCGCCGATGAAAATATTGTAAGCAGGCGTTTCGAATTTAAATTGGCTGCCTTTTCTATTTTTGTTCTTCTTATAATTTGTCTAGCTCTACATACATTCGTGACGATATACGTGAGGGATGATCAAAAGATCGGTGTTTTTGTACGAAAGCAAGCAGCTTGTGACCGAACATATAAACACCATATAAAATCATCATCAAAAATCAACGTCAAAGACTCGCTCTTTTTGTGTGGTCAAAAAGCAAATGCTCTGAGGTAAAAACGTAATCAAAAAAAAGAAGGAAAAACTTGTCTCCTTGTGGCGTTTATGATCTATTTTTAATGAGCGTCTTGTGGGCACCGGCGGCATCAGAGCTTCTTCAATTTTTCAGCATGTTTTCGTCCTCTGTATACTACACATAGCTAGACAGTTTTAATACGCCCGCTTAAATTGTTAATTAGACAGGCACAGCGCGGCAAACTGATGCCAATGCGTTCGAAATTAATTAACTGCGTTATTAGATAGTGTGACTAGTTTAGGATAGATACTAAAAAAGGCAAATTGTCGTAAACAATTTATACGTTTAATAAAAATCGATGTAATCTTGCAATTTTCTGTGCTTGTTCAATATCTCGTTAAAAATTATTATAAATACTTAAGTACTTAATACGTAAACAATTAAGATGACTAAAAATAGACTTCAATTTTTGTCAGTTTACCACAATCAGAGCATCATCAAGATATATAAACATATAAAGGTATAACAGATCTCATAAAGCGAGATGTCCGCCTGTCTATGACGTCATTTGGACCATGTTTTGACGAGTCTGGCTGGGATTTGCTTGTATGCTTGTTACTTTTTGTTTGAGATACAGATTAGGTAATGCTGTTTCTGTGCCTATATTTTAGGTGCTGGCCAATCTTTGGAAAAGTCGGTGCATACTGACAATTGTTTTTATGACGTCACTGGACTAATCAACGAAATATACCAAAGTGTAGCAACTCTGATCTGCTATACCTCTTAACTATCTTGGATCATCACGACTTTTATACACGTCAATGTGCGTCAATGTCAGTGCCAAATTTGTGTCAGAGTAAAATTTCTCAGTAATAGTAACTGAAAAGATATTTTGTAGAAAGCAAGTTATGTGCGAATGCAAATAGCGTTGGTCTTATAACGTCGCACTTTTCAGCAAACTGCAACTTTGCATTCTTAATACATAAATACATTTCATTTATTTACGTTATTAATACTGAGATTCCAACGTTCTTTCCACTTAGACCCTTAAACAATTATTTATTATTCAATAGACCCCAACATTTTAATGTATTATGATTATGATTATGTTGTATCCACAGTGTTAAACAGTAATGTGCTCCTAATAGTGCATATCGAATAACTAACATAATTAATTGGAATTGGAGATTGTGTTATCATTATTAAGAAACAATCAATATACCGTAGAATATTTAATAATATAATTTTATACAATAATTTAATGCGATTGTTGTGACTGATACTTCTCTATTACATTTTCAGCGATTGATTTCAAATTAGTTAGAATTAAACGCAAGTCACCATGTCCTACAATATTTAAACGATTTCTATTTTTTTCTTAATAAATGGGTTGGGATGTCTAAATTCGATTCCAAATAGATATGAACTGGTAAGCAATTACTTTTATTAAAAGATAACATTAAAAAGCAAACAAATTTATCATCGACCCCTTGGACCATACCTAGGGACCATTTCGAAAGTTTGATTGACCCCCAGAGGGTCAACATGAACACCTTTAGGAATTCCTGTATTATTACATTAAATGATCGACTTTTCGATAAAGAATTCTGATATCAAACGATATATTTTCTATTAAAAATAAATTCAATAAATTGCTTTAATTTACTTCAACACAATAATAATTGTAGTTTTTAATGCGTCCTTTATTCGCAACGAAAATATTACCTTTCTCTTGAACAAATAAAATAGATTTGCTGAAACACTTTTGTTTGATAACGCACGTCTGCAGGCCACTGCAAACATTATTGACACTTTATAAGAAGTTTATATTGAGGTGTTGTCGTATTCCCAACGGTTGCGACATTGTCCCGCTGGAATATCAACTTGCTTTATTGTTTTTCTTTTTTGATGCAGCACGTAGCGTTTCAACTAAATAGCTAACAAACAAAATGTGTCGATGGGCATAAATTTTGACGACAGCGATTTAGATGCGAGACAGACAGCTGGATGATAAATAAAATTCCAACATCTTAACGATTTTCTTTTTAAAATGCGCTATTTTTATGTTTATTGTATACATTTTTTAGAATTTCATTGACGAGTAAAGAAGGTGTATATGTATATTAAATTAAAAATTAAATTTGTAGTGTGATATTTTAAAAAACACAAAATTACAACATTTTAGTAGTTCAAAGCACTTATATTTAAAAAGCAAATATCTGTAAAACCGTTTGTTATATTATTTAAGTAGTCTATAAATAAAAGAAGTTTTACAATGCATTGACATATTGAGTTTTTCAATAACATCTTCGGATACTATTAAAAAAAGTTGATAAAATGAACTATTGTTTAATTTTCTCAAAAACTATAGTAAATATGATATCGACTTGAAACAAACGTTTTTGATTTTATAATAATAAAACTAGAATCAAATATACTTTGATATTATTAAATCAGTTTTTCAACTCAATAAATAATGT
>JARJDW010003570.1:0-10419 GCA_030264715.1 Adinopsis sp. GC000173
AATTAAAATACCATTAGTAAATTGCATAAAATTTTGCTGTCTTTATATGCAAACGAGCGCTCAAAAAACTTTTAATTGCTTTATATAATTAATTCTTACATACGGTAGAGTATAAATTCGCTGAAAGTTGTGCAAAGATCTACGTGCATGTCAATTTATTTTATGCAACTATAAAATTAAATTACGTATGGCAAATCTGCGTTTATTAAAAGATTCTTGTCTTTTAAAACGAAAACTTTTTATATCTATGTAATAAAATTACTATCTAATTGGAGAGTAAAACTAAAGCTCGTTCGCTGAAAAGGAAAAATTCTTGTCATACATTGTCGTCGCATCGGTTTAAAATTGCAAATATGGAACGTGGGGGAAATTTCAAAAACTTGCATCTAGCTAGAAAAAAGTCGCAGCACGTATATGCATACCGCGCCACAATCAAATTTCTTTATACATACACTTTTTTTATATGCCACACTATTGAAACATTTCATGCCGCAACTAATTAATTACCTTTTTTCATCAATTACAATTTTTCTAGACTTTGTTCCATTAAACGTTTCAAAATTAATACCAAAACGTGATCAAAGTAAATTTTAGAATATTCATTAAAGAATATGCAGTAAAAAGGCTTGATCAATATCAATTGATCACTTTTTTTAAAATTAATTAAATTTTAAATTCATTAAAAATATATAATCTTTTCGTTACTTAATTAATAATAATTTTTTATGATTAATTTGGGTATTAGGAAAATAGTAACATATTTCTGGATCTGCAACAATGGATCTTTCTGTTAACTGTGTTTGCATCTCAGAAAACTGTAAATACTACCGTGTCCATAAGGTAAGACCAATTTTGAATTTTAATAGCGCAGGCAAATCGCACATCATTTGTAAGCATTGTAAGAAACGTGTGTAATAAATTTTAAGTTAAAACATTTATTAGTTTTTATTTTCCTTGAATGTTATACGGCGCTAAAAGTGCATGCGGCGATTATACTTCATCTCTTCTATCGTTCCAAAACAGTTTTTCCACAGTGGTCTTTTAAGATTTTAAGATAGTCATAAGTGATACGGTACTAAATAAGACGAATTCGGTAGTTTTGGATCGATCTGCACAAGATTTTTGGTGATAAAGTCACTAAGAATGAGTACATTGTGAGAGGTGCATTCTCAACGTTATGGCATAGTCAATAATTTTCACGTTTTAGGCCCAAAATATCTTCCAAAATGATATTGACACTCTTTCCACATACCAACAACAACACAATTTTTTGATTTTCTTGACACCGGTAAGGGTTGATGCTCATTCGAAGCGTTCTTAGTCTTCAAAGCCATTTGGACTTTCTTTTAGCTGATTCCACCACTTCTAAGCATTGCTTTCTGACAAAACATGGTTCCGGAATATTTTTTGCAGGATTCCGAACATTTCTACATCTAAAATTTCATTCTCCAAACAAAATTTAATGCAACTTTTTTGCTCAATATTGTAATAATCGCCTTTTGCACTTCTAGCGTCGTATAAGATTAGCCGTAAAACAAAAAGTAATGAATGTTTTGATGTGAAACTTGTTACAGATGTTTATTACAATGCTTACAACTTATAAAAAAATATAATTGATGAACGGTTTATCTAGGCTAATTAAATTGAAAATTGGTCTTCCTTTTTGGACACAGTAGTATAATTACAATATTTTTAATAATAAAATACACATGCGTATACGCATACATAATTAAAAATAATTGAGAGCTCCTTGTATAATAAATATTTTCATAGCTCACCGCCGCGCCGGTATAAATTTGCAAAACAATAATAAAAATTGTTGCATTCCTTTCTTTATATAGTACAAGCATAAAAAGCCTAGCATTTTTAATATTAATGCTTTTTCAAGCAGGAATTAAGAAATTAGCATTCTATTTAAAATTGTTTTTGTCGTCTAGCGCACGACAATTCTTTTCGTTTCAATTTACAATACACTTCGCCCATTCTTTGTTTATTTATAAACTAATTAATACTAATTTATGCAAATGTGGTGAATGTTTTAAATGACATAATTCGTGATTTATTCCATTTTGCACACAATATAAAATAATAATCTGATAACAAATAGCGCTGAAGACAACGCAAAAAAATAAATATGCGAAGGAAATATTTTTGAAATGAAATAACGCTAACATGCAACAATAAAATATTTTAAGAACATTGTTTCTATAAATAGCTAAATTAAATTTTCTATGCCCCAACATAAATTCTGAGACACAGCGCATTTATTTTCTTCATACGCCGTTTTATTAAATTAGTAAACCACCGTTTATTTTTTAAATATAGATTTAATTAAAAGCAAGAATTGAAACATCAATATGACAAATGTATGTATGTAATATTAAAATAACGATTTTTAAAACTAATTAAAATTTGTTATTTTCATTAAAACACTATTTCGTTTGGTTATTTGATGACATTCTGGTTTTACTTGGTATGCGATTCAATTTTTACTCGTATTTAATTTTCATTGATCATTTCGCAATATTTTATATTCATCGACAAAGAATATATAGGTAATTTAATAAAAAGTCAGATTAAAATTGAATGAAACGTGGATTGATTTTAAGAAAATCCATACAGATAGAATTGTAATCAAAGATGGAACAATGGAAATTTATTTAAAAAAAGTAAATATTCTACTTTTTTCATTTTAATCGCATTCTTATAAGATGTTTCTAAAATATTTGAAAGCTCCTTATAATTTGATCGCAGTATTTAAAGTTTGTTATGTTTATTAAGACATTATTTTGTTTAGTTATTTGATGCATTTCTGGTTTTACTAGGTATTGTTTACTCGTATCTAATTTTCATTGATAATTTCCAAGTATTTTATATTCATCGACATCGAATGTATTAGGTAATTTAATAAAGAGTCAGATTAGAATCGAATGTAACGTAGATTGTTTCTAAGAAAATCAATACAGATGAATAATAATCAAAGATGCAAAAATGGATATTTATTTAAAAAAAACTAATATGCATTTAAAAGTATATATTCTACTTTTTTTCATTATATTCGCATTTTTGTCAGATATTTCTAAAATAGATATTTGAAAGCTCCTCATAATTTTATATCAAAACATTATTTTGTTTAGTTATTTGATGAATTTCTGGTTTTACTAGGTATTGTTTACTCGCATCTAATTTTCATTATTCATTTCGCTGAATTTTATATTCATCGACATAAAATGTATAGGTAATTTAATAAAAAGTCAGATTAAAATTGAATGTATCGTAGATTGATTCTAAGAAAATCAATAAAGATAAAAGGTAATCCAAGATGCAACAAATGACATTATTGTAAAAAAACCTAATATTTGAAAAGGTAAGTACGTAAATAGTCCATTATATTCATTTTATTAGGATTCTTATCAGACATTATTATAACTGTTGCAGATTTTATTGTAGAATGTTATTCCTTATTTATTAATAGCAGCTTCGCATTTTCATCATTTTTCTTTGTGCTATAAAAATACATATTTTAATTATAGTTTATTAATTATAGAACATATGCAATTACAGGGAATTCTACATTTTCAAACAATTTATATTTAATTTATTTAAGAATGGAATCTATTTATATTGTACGATTCAATATTCCACAATTCATGAAATGCGACGCAGAGCGCATCTCATATACAATAAACACTAAAAAACATTTTAGATTGTATGTTCTAGTTGTTTTCACCTAATGAAACATGATGTGCTCATTTAAAATATACGCAAATGCATCTGACTAGTTTCACGGGTTTTGTTAAGGGTTTATATATAGACATAAATTCATAAAGTTCGCATCGGTCCTAATTGTAATTTGCACACAATCAAATGTGCTTTAAACTTTTAAAATTTTGTTCCAACAACACAATTTTAGTATTTATTAAAGGTGAAATGCAGTGAAAATGGCAAATTTAATTCGCTTTTTGCGTGGTTTTGTTAACAATGCACTTTGGTGTAAATGTACATATCTCACATCGGTTCCCAGCCCAAAATCCCGGCGGGACACAATTTACTGTTCCAACCAATCCGAATTTTAAAGGTTCTAAATAAATAAATTCTTCACAAACTGATTCATAAAGTATTTGAACTAAACTGACCTTTAAAATTCATTGATATTATATATACAGTGCGCTTCATTCAAAGGATTTCATAGCAAAATATAATCGATATAACTTATCTACTTTTTTTATTTCCCCGAGATTCTTAAAGATTGAAATTGTAAAGCAGATTTTTCTTTGCGAAGGAGACATTTTTTACGAGAATCTTTTCAAAATATTTACAAATTATTATCAAAGTTTTTCCAAAGTGTAAAAAGAACGCAGGATTCCGCGTATTTTGAGCAAAAAATTTAATATAAAATGCTGAAAATGAAAGAAAAATCAATAAAATAGATTATCAAAAATAAAAATCCCATACAAAAAGTAATGTTTAATAATATTGGGTTGGCAACTAAGTTATTGCCGATTTCAGTTCTAGATGCTTTTCACTCTCATTTTTAGGATATCCGTAATTGTTATGATCTTTTTCTTCTTATATATGTTAGCTTTATAAATTCATTGCGTAGATATTTTCTCAAAGTGTTTTTTTTACCTCAACCTTAATATAAAGTGCAAAACCGAACAAATTTCGCCATATTGTGCTTCATGATTTCTGTAAGGGAAAGAACGCAACGCAAGCCGCCAAAAAGTTACGTAACGTGTATGGTAATGCAGTCCGTCCTTAAAGAAAAGCAATGGGAAATTAAAGATGACCAACGTTAAGGCCGACCAGTTAAGCTTAATGAGGATGAAATCAAAACCATCAGAAAGATGACAAAAAGTCATCAAACGAAATGAAAAATACTTAATAGATGAAAGTTTTTTCCATTAAAAAAACTCTCTTATTTCATTGAACAAATTGGCAATTACTTAGTTTCCAATCTAATAGTAAATTGTATAAGTGAGATTTTCCTAGGTATACCTATAAATAAATTACTGTAATATGAAATTCACCTTAAATATAACAAAATAAAAATAATTTTAAATATAACGGCAACTCATATTGAATTTCGTTAAATTTATTAACATGTAATATTTAAAAGAAATTTCTCGATTTCAATTTATTAGAGAAGATGTACGTAAGCATTTGAAATATGATTTCTGTGTATATGTTTCGAATTAGTTCGATTATGCTTGGCATTTCTGCTTTGTATTGTAGATATGTATAATATAACAAACAGCGCGCAGCTTAATCTAATTTTTAATAAAAATTACACTTTATATTATGTAAATAGGTACGTTTTGCAATACTGCCGGCGTAACTAAACAATAAAATAAATTATCAAAAGTTGTAAAAAGTTAATTAACATAAACCTTATCTGAAAAGCACAAAGAAAAATAATTGTTTGATAGTTTTCAGAGATAGCAGGGTAGAGCGTATAAGTTCCTTTCATAAGTAACGATTTTTTGCGATCCATTCTTTCCATGTAAAGAAGGAAGTGCATTTATTTACAGCGACGGCACTAAATTAGATTTCCTTTAGTCGCGGCGTGTAACAATAGAAAAGCTAAAATTATTAGCTACAGCATTGACCTTTAAATAAAAATCTCTAATGTACGTACATACATACATAATATTCTGTGTATGTACATGCTGCAGTAATAAAATAAAGAGCAATATGTGGTAATAGTTAATGTGTTGTATGTATAAGTTACACCCTAAGCAAAAATATTTAGATCAAGGCCGTGTTGGAAGGAACGACGCTTGCAATGTTTAACCGACTCTATCTCATATATTTAACAACAACGAAAATAATCGATCCTGCACATCAATATCATGGAATTGATTGCGTTGGAACATTTTATTGTATTATACGCGGTTTGTTTTAAATTAAACCAACACACTATTTTACACAATGCACAACAGAATACAAAGAGAGGCGCGCATTAATATTTCAATTGTTTACGATCTAATTAATTGCATTTGAGAATTTAGTTGTGCGCGGTTATTTTTAATCGCACTTGGAGGCATACCAAAGGACGATTCAATCATGAATTTAATTAGAAACAAAATGCAAATGTTAGATCAGTTTCATGCCAAAATTAATCAAATGTTTGTTGCACTTACGTGATTTGGCGCGATAGACATGCATTGACATTTCTCTCAATTTCTTACCTAAAACAAAAAAAAATATATTATATATGTTATTAGAATGAATTCAGAGTATATGTTATGTGGTTTAAACCTGCATAATTAAATTATAACGATTAAAAAATTAATTTACTTAATAGCTATCCAACAGAAATCAATAAAATTAGACTTTTTACATGTTAAGTGATTTATATAGATTGGGTTTTTGTTGTAGAATATTATAAATAAAAGTTAAATTTTAACAGCGTCTTTTTAACAGATGATTATTTTATAATAGGAGACCAAACATGTCATAATATCGGATTAGTATTACTAGGTATTTAGTTTAAAATATAATTTTTAACATATTTCTACAGTATCTTGATGAAATTTGCTCTTTAATGTCTAGTATTTGGTCAAAACTTTAGAATGAAGGTAAATTTGGTTCCGTAAGTCTAGGCTAGACTGCATTTCAAGTTGTTTCTTCTTATAGGAATTAGGAACTTACTTTCTTCATAAAATGTTGTTTTTATAAAACTGGACACAAACTGCTTACATTAAAAAATACATTGCATTTTAGTAATTGCGATGTAAAATATTTACGCTTATCGACAATTATATTCAAGCCAATTATATAAGAAGTAGTGGGATCGGAATATTCGTTACATTTATATGGCAGCACTCAGAAGAGTACTGCAATTTGCTCAATTTTCGTAAGTGGGGAGTTTTGCATAATCTTTTATTTATTCTATAATAATTTTTATATTATAGCTACAGAAGTAATTTTGAACTTTATTTTTTTTTGTTTTTCTTGCAAATTTGATTGTCTTTTTATAAAGAATAAAATAAGAAACCAAAATGATAAAAAAGAAGTCTGAAAACAAACCAAACGACAGGTACAACTCAAAAATCATGAAGATTTCTTAAAAACTCGTATTATTAGATGGCGGCTTTTACAATATATCATTTTTATTAAGACATATAAAATTGTTAACTGGTTGAGAATTATTTTTTCAATAGGTTTTATTGTCTTAAAGAAATGTGAGAAAATTAATCTAAAACTATTTTTTCACACGATCAATGAAATTACTAAAGTAATATTTTATGAAAATGTTAGAATGATTACATGAAACACTTAAAAATTGGACAGTCTCTAGTAAAATATAAATTGGAATGTAGTATATTAAATTATGCCAATAGCAAATTAAATCAAAACTCAAATTCAATATATTATTCGTTAATTAAATTTTAATTAAATGATAGTTATGCGCAGTATATTTGAATATGTTTGCTTCGACTTTATTAAGGGATTAAATAATATATCTATCTAAATAAATCCAAAATTCATTTGTTTTCAATATGCACTATTATATTAAAGCAATATGAAAAAATTAATCTAAAAATGATTTTTCACAAGGTATATGATAATACTAGCGTAATATTTAATAAAAATGTTAGAATGATTAGATGTAACACTTAAAAATTGGATAGTATCTTTAATTAAATTATAATTAGAAGTATATTAAATTATGCCAATAGCAAATTAAATCAAAACTCAAATCCAATATATTATTCGATAATTAAATTTTAATTAACTGATAGTTATACTCAGTATATTTGAAAATGTTTGCTTCGACTTTATTAAGAGATTAAAAAATATATCTATCTATAAATACTTTTATCATATTTTTATAGGTATAACAGCTATGCGATAAAATAGAGCAAACTACTAAGCGGAGAAAAATATTACATTTTTAAATCTCTTAATAGTATTTCAAAGGAATCATTTCATCATAGAACGTTATACTATCCACAATTTGATTTCTTTAAAAATATTAAGAAAGCTAAAATTGTACGAAAGCATTAAATGTTAGGTATATACTTTCAGCACACAAAAAAAGCGATGAAATGTGAATGAGATATTTTCAATCTATTATATAAAAGCATTCATATAAGATAACATTTTACATCGTTTCATACGATTTCAGGGTTTTTGTTTGAAATTTACAAAATCTACTAATTAAAAAATGTATATGCATATACTATTGTATAAAATTAATGAGAAAACTTTTCCTTATTCAATTGTTAAATAACCAACTATGAATTCTACTTCCAGCGGAATTGTTAAAGTTATTCAAAATACGAAAAAAAATAATTACTAGAAATGTATTCAAATCTAAACTTTTATGTAGATTTTTATGCCCGTTTACATTGGGATCGTTATTTTTAATTACACAATACGGCAAATCGTATTATTAATTTTATTTTATTTTAAACATTAAATTCAATGAAATAAATTAGATTTATCGTCGCATAAAATCCATGCACATTTTTATATAAATGTCGTACATTGCTGGCTCAACTGTTCTATTATAACACCATCATGATGGTATAGAGCCTATTGTACGTTTTACAGCTCACTCGTATTCAATTACATCACATCGGGCTGAAGATGTTTGAGCTTCCGACGTGCTTAGACACAGAAAAATCGCGTTTTCATATAAATCCTTTACCGGGAGTATATCATTCCGCTTAAATCCTACATGCAATAATAAATACTCCTATTATTTAACTTGTCATTATTGTGCACAAAATACAACAATATGTACTTGGACGTGGACACAGCAACTTACTCATAATCTGACCGAAACATTTCTATGCTTCCTTTTCAAATATAATTAAATACGTACAGAGTGCGGTTTTGAAGTTATGTAGTTTACGAATTCCTATTTGGTTTTTGCTGAAAGAATAATTCGCAAAGGATTTTACCTTTCGACATTCTTATCGAGAAGATTAAAGAATGAGGCAAAAATTGTGTGCAAGTAGAAGAAAATGGATGGAAGCTTAAAGTTTAATTAAAAGAAGTCTTAATTCAAAATTACCGTCTCTCTATGGAGCTCTAGTACTTAATTAGAAATATTATCTATCTTATAAAAATAATACCAAATACTCTGCAGTACCAATTTGAAATCTCTGCATCATGGGCAATACTTGTGAATATTCTATTTATTAGGACAAATAAAACGACGTTTCAGGTGTGGACCTATCTACTACTATGCCCAAAAGTACAAGAAGTATGACCAATTTTTAATTTCAAAGGCGCAGGCAAATCGCACATTATTAATTTTTTTTTTACTTTGTAAGCATTGTAATGAAGGTCTGTTAATAATTTTAAGTCAAAACATTTATTAGTTTTTGTTTTACGTCGAATGTTATACGGCGCTAAAGGTGCATGCGGCTTTATCCTTTTTATTGCCTCCAAACAGTGTTTCCACAGTTTGTTTAAATGTGATTTTAAGATAGTCGTAAGTGGTGCGGTACTAAATAAGGCGAATTCAGTAGTTGTGGATCGATATGCATAAGATTTTTGTTGATAAAGTCACTAAGAACTAGTACATTGTCAACGTTATGACGTTAGTTAATAATTTCCGGGGTTAGGCCCAATATATCTTTCAAATGATATTGGCAAACTCATTCAATATACCAACAAGTCCCGAATAGACATATTTAGAAAACCAAGGACAATATTTCTTTGGTTTTCTTGACGTCGGTAAGGGTTGATGCTCGTTCGAAGCGTTCCTCGTCTTCAAAGCATTTTCGACTTTCTTTTACTTGATTCCATCACTTGTAAGCATAGCTTTCTGACAAAACATGGTACCAGAAATTTGTTTGCAAGGTTCCGAACATTTCTACATCTAAAATTTGATTCTTCATACAAAATTCAATGCAACTTTTTCGCTCAATATTGTAATAATCGCAGTATACACTTTTAGCGTCGTATTACATTAGACGTAAAACAAAAACTAATGAATATATTGATGTGAAAATTGTTAGCAATGTTTATTACAATTGTTTTTACTTCAAAGTTATAAAAGAAACTCTTCAGTAAATTATATTCGACGTGGATGAAAATCGACGACGGATCAAAAATGAACACTTATACTCAAATTCAAATTCAAAATATATTTTAAACGAGTTTGCAATACAGTACCCGTGAAATTAATAGCAATTTGTAGTGATACAAAATCGCACACGGTAGAATTCATACTGAATAATAAACCTTCAATTCTATAAATTATAATGACAGATCAACTGTTTCTCCCATAGTAACTCTACCAGAGTTTACTCTTTGACAATGCATCGCTCTTAGAGAAACACTTGATCCGCCCGCATTAACACCCTTTAAGTTACCTACGCAGCATTATAACATAGCTTAATTGCAATTAGCATTGACTTTGTTAATATTCAATTTTGTAATGTAATGTAATATAAT
>JARJDW010003573.1:0-18799 GCA_030264715.1 Adinopsis sp. GC000173
TATAGAAGATAATTTAATCAGATTTTTGCCTATTAGGGGAAAGTAGGGGAATCCCGCAGCTCTAAGAATAATTGGTAATTGTTCTTAAATAACGAATAACGAATAAATTGCATTTAATGTACTAATATACTATCTAACTGAATATATAAAATTTCCGAATTAATGTAATTCAGTTTAAACAAATTAAAAAAATCGCACAAATCATGAAAGGGATTGGCGAAACTGGTAGGGTAATTGCGCTCTAATAAATAAAATAGGTAAAAAAGCTACATATTGTAAACTTGTTGTTAAATATACAAAAACCACATTTGCAATTATCAGGGATGTCCTGTAAACTGCATTCCGTATGGACCATCTAGAACATAATTCACATCTAAACCATAATTCGTTGTCTTTTTGCAATTCATATCAAATTAAACCAGGAACGTCATTACCCCGTTGAACAAATTTTATTTCAAGAAGATGTGAAGAGCAATCTAGTGCAAACAATATCTTAAAATATTCAGCAATGCACAGCAGAATGCCTCTTTGTATATGTATTATTAGATCCAGAAATAATTATCATATATAAAAAAAACTTTGGCTTCAATTTTTATACGCATTTCAGTTACAACAGAAAACACAAAATATTATATGCAATATTTTCAAATTGGATGCGAAAATAAACAAAATAATTTAGATTCTCTTTTTCATTTATTTATTTATTTTTTAATATATCTATTGTACATGTACAATACTTGTTGGATATTTTGTGTGCGCTCGTCGCATAGAAGATAATTTAATCAGATTATTGCGTATTAATTCCGACAAAAACGACAACAAAATATTTGTCACAGTTGAAATATTTCAAAGCTAATTGTACTATAGCAAGCAAACAGCAACAGCAGCAGTGGATTTCAAAAACTTAAGACCTCTTTGGGGAGCGCTTGGTTTTTCATGCTATTACGTTATATACCTACGTGTATACATGCTTTGATGCTGATATTATTGTGAAATTAATGTGCGCTTTTGAAAAATTATATAAACGACTAAAACACAGTCGCAAAAAATGCCATATACTCGCGCCTCCACAATATTATGTGCGCTCGTAGAATGGAAACAAAAGCGCGCGCGACGCAGGCAAGGCGCAATGTGAAGGTGGATTTTTTCTCCTCCACCCTAACCCCATATAGCAAGCAACAAATTAATAAATAACCTGTCTGAAGAGATAAGCATGTATAACACATGATTGTATGGTTGCTTTTGTAAAGAACAAATTTTCCATTTTTTTTGCCGAGGCGTTTTGTTTTTTCAATTGTATATAACGGCAAATTGTCATGCAAGACATGTATTAGGCGTTAAAACCAACCCCCATACCTCGACGGCCGCGTCCGAATTAAATGTTTAGAATTTAAAGGTGGATGATTGTTTCATCGTGGGATCGATTCCAATAACGAATAATTAATAAAGCTGCAATGGCGAAGGGGGCATCAGACTTGTGCGCGCGCGCGCGCCCCGAAATAACGACGCCAAGATAAAATTTATGGCATTAGATTATGAAATATGAGGATATTATCTGATAACCGGTGTGGTGCTGTCTAACGACTTTATTCTTAATGTTTTCATTTCGGCTTTATGATTATTAAGTGCGACCGACTGTGAGGAGTTTAGTTTGATTAAAGTTTTCATCTGTACTTTCCCTCTGATTTTTCTTCAAATTTTGTTTATACGCCGCACCGTCGCAGCGGCCACTTTTACCTCTCACACTCTCCATTCAACTTGCTGTATTATTTTTAATTAACGCCATTTTAATCGCGATTTCATTTCAATTGAAATATTATTTAATTTATAAACACATAATAAATATGCAATGTAAATATGTATTGAATTTTTAATTGCCCACCTACGTTTTATTATCCTACTTTTGTAAATAATTTCAACAAATTTATTAACATGAATTATATTTTTTAAATAATTGGTTATAAATATTGTATGTAATGCAAATAATTAATTTATAATTGTCTACCTATACGTTTTAGTGTCTTTTTTTATATACAAACGTTATATTAAGTAAAAAATCATAAAAACATTTTACAAATTTAGCAATTTATAACGTTTTTATTTAATTTTCCTATAAGTTCACATTTTATATAATTAGATGTAAATTTGTAATACAAATAATCAGTTTTTAATTACCCAACTAAATTTTAGTATGACGTTTTTGTAATTAAATACTAGAAGTACAATTTTTTTTTATAAATGCATTTCTAAATAATTGGTTATAAATATGCAATGCAAATAATTAATTTTTAGTTTGTACCTATTTTGTTCTAAACAATTATTACACTTCCACATTCAAAAGTTTTATTTAGTAAAAAATAATAAAATCATTCTATGAATATAGAGAATGATTACATTTCTATTCAACATTTCTATAAATGCACACATTTTGAAATAATCGGATAAAAATATGTAGTGCAAATTATCAATTTTTAATTACCCACCTAGCTTTTAGTCATCATATTTTTGTAATTAATTATTACATTTCTATAAGCATTCGTTATATTTCAACTAAAAATAATTGAACATGTTACAAATATTGCGAATTGTATCATTTAGGTATGTTCAATGTTTCTATAAATATACATTTTCAAATAATTAGTTATGACTTTGCAACGCAAATGATTAATTTTTAATTACCTGCCTACGTTTTAATATTTAACATGTGAATATACAGTTTTTAATTCCTAGATATTAGTATCATAAATAATTAGTACAAATATATAAACATACGTTAATGTTTAGTTAAAAATAAAGTAAGATCTTATATAAATTACAAAACATTTATACAATTTTTTTAAAAAAAGTCGTTATAAATATCAAATGAAAATTACCTATTTTTAATTCTCTATCCACGTTTTGGTCATATTATAATATGTTGTGTAAATAACAAATCTATATTTTATATTTAATTTAAAAATTATGAAAGATCTTGCAAAAATAGAAAATGATAACATCTATTTTTTATTTTTTTATAAATACACATTTTTAAATAATTAGTTATAAATACGTAATGCGCAATATGTAATATAATTTTTAATTACCTACGTTTTAGCATAATATTTTTAGAAATAATTATAACGAATCCATAAACATACTTACCTACGTTATATTTTATTTAGAAATAATGAAAGATCTTGCAAAAATAGCGAACGATAACATCTATATATATATAATTTTTCTATAAATACACGTTTTTAAATTGAAATATACGTGCAATACATCAAAATATCCTCTTGCACATTATAGATCGACATGGCCAGTCTTCATCTGTGAACATGCTACAAGACAATTTGTGAAAATATACGGAGAAATGTGGAACAAAATGAAAAGAAAACTTCTTTACTCTAATACTAATAGATAAGTAGGTTTAAAAATAAAAACAAAGGAAAAATGATGTGGAATGTGAGGAAATAAAAGCGTACGTACTTGAAAAAATCCGGAATTTTAATAACGTTTATAATACCCAAATAATGTTTCACTATATACCTATTACGTATTATAGGTATGTTGTTTTTATGAAATGGCACAAATATGAAATTCTACATTAATTACCATTAAAAATAATTAATGCACAATTTAACATAATGCAAAAAGCTGTAAAATAATACCCATATAATATCCATCACATAATTTTAAATAGTATGAATAATCGAAATATAAATATGCTTATACTTTTTAGTAAATTGCCAATTAATATTAAATTGCAAACCTTTTCACAAAATTTATTATTTTAATATTTTATTATATATGTATAATAGATCTGTGATAGTATTTTTAGATAGTTAATGTCAATACGAAAGGATTAATTAGTTCATTTATTTTCGATATATTTTTCAAAACCAAGTAAATGAATAACAAATTCTGGTTTTTTGAATATTTAAGTAGCTTAAAATTAATATATGCGAATACTAAGAAAGTAGTTCTGCTTATAAAACGTTATAAAATAACTTGTGTTAGAAACGCTGTACCCAATTGCTGTTATTTTATTAATAAAATTATGAGTTAATTCAACAACTAATTTTTGTCAATTTTTGATTAAACGATTCTAAATCATAGCTAAGGTAGTATACGCGGTTATATTACATATTATTTTAACCTCTTCGGTGTTTAATGAGATTCACAAAATTTTTAATAAACTAAAACATGAAATAGATTTGAAATGCATGGCACATTTTATTAAATAATTTATAAAGTTACACTCTTTAAATAATTTTGCGAGGTGTCTGTCAGCTCCAAATTTTTCTAGACATGCGACAAACTTAAAAACTGTTTTATATCAATATATTATGCATAAATTAGATAATCAATAAAAAAATATGAAAAAAAAAACTAAATTTTGCTGTAACATAATGGGCAGTGTCCAGGCAGCTCCACCAACATAAACATAGTCATTTTCTTTATTTGTTTAATTTTAGAGCCATAATCAACAAATAAAGGGCTGTATATAAGTATAATGATATAAAAGTAACATATTAACAACAATTAAATGTAATAATAAAAATCTGGATGGTTTTCATATGAACGCAATGATAAAATATGTTTTTTTGTTGTATCGCCTATATGGCGACATATTAGCCCAACGATAAAACTATGTTGTCGCTTATATGGCGACAGTGGAGTGCAAAGGGTTAAGAATGCAAAGACTAAAAACGATAAATACTAATAAATTTAACAAAAAAAAAACGCAAATTATTTAGGTACTTACTTATCTTAGAAGATAGAGATTATATTTTTATCAGAAATTTATTATTTATTATTTCAATATTTTATTATACAATCGATCTATGATAGTATTTTTTGCTAGTTAATGTCATTTATTATCGCGCAGTTATTAATTTAATCAAAAACGCTTTTGCACATAAATTATATTTATTTTGCTTTTAGGGCTCTAGCCATTGAAAAGAAGGAGCAGCAGGATGAATAATCAATCTGTATTGAGATTGTCTCATTTGCATAATTTCATGCCATTGCTTTTGATATGCTAAAATCCATAATGAAAGAAATTATTTTTTTCGCCAATGATTTGTCTGATGCCGAGACAGATACACACAAAAAAATTGATTGATACGTAATTTATAAAATTTGTATTAATACTAATCGGATTATTTTATCAATTTATCAATGTTTTAACAACATTCAACATTATTTCTGTCGCAATGTTAATATGTCAATTATTTCTCTGCATATATTTTGTAATTTTTTGTTTTTAAATATAAACTACCGAGACTAGTTTTGTTTTTGCTTATACGTTTCAAACTTACGCAAAAATCAAGCCGTTTTACCAAAGCCACTGTTTTATTAGAATGAAAGTTGCCACATTCTTCAAGACTTTTCTTGCATTGAAACAAACATTGTGTTGTTAAAAATGTTGTTCCTATTAATATTATTCAGAATATTTTTTATATTAATAAGACATTTGATATATATTAGATAGACACACACAAAAAAATTAATTGATACGTAATTTATAAAATTTGTATTAATACTAATCGCATCATTTTACAATTTATTAATGCTTTAACAACATTCAACATTATTTCTGTCGCAATGTTGATACGTAAATTATTTGCAGTCATATAATTATGTTAAAATCAAATTATAATGTGAGATCTACGTGAAGTAAAAGTAAAATTAAATATAAGATGGGGGACATATAGTTTTCTAATGTAGCATAACGAAATAGTGTTTAGTTTTTAAATTTAATCTATTCAGAATAGCTGTGTTTTTGTCTATACGTTTCAAAATTACGCGAAAATGAAACAGCATTACCAAAGCCACTATTTTATTAGAGTGAAAGTTGCAACATTTTTCATAACTTTTCTTGCATAGAACCAAACATTGTGATGATAAAAATGTTGTTTCTATTAATATTATTCAGACTATTTTTAAAAGTATTACGATATTTGATTTCTATTAAATAGATACACACAAAAAAAAAATTATTTCACAATTTATTAATGCTTTAACAACATTCAACATTATTTCTGTCGCAATGTTAATACGGCAATTATTCTGCGGTCATATAATTATGTTAAAATCGTCAAATAATAATGATGTTAGCTCGACGTGAAGGAAAAGGAAAATTAAATATAAGATGGGGGAAATATAGTTTTCTAATGTAGCATAACGAAGCGTTTCTTATCTCTGGGCCAAGAAGAGAGCGTCGTCGTAAAAATAAAAAGCCTGGAAAAAAGTTGGGTATCTTACATTTGCAAAACTTTTTTATATTTTATTATCTTTTATATTATATATTCTTGTTATAATTTTGTACGTTTACAAAACATTTAACAAAAACATTGTGAGGCAGATTTAAATAAAAAGATGCAAATTTGTAGCATTTTTTTAAAATTCATTTCATCACTTCCTATATACCTACTTTTAAATTTTAATCAAATCATTTAATAATTTACTTTACATTTACTATACATTCTGAAGAAATTTATTAACAAATAATTATAATAATAAATTTAATTTTAATAATCGTTAGATCAATTTTAAACTCCTACTGCCCTGAATTTGATTATACATGTAAGTTTAATGAAAAAAATATATTTAAAATTTGTCCCCTTAAGCCCGGAATTCAGTAAAACTTGGAGTTGCTTTAAAAAACAGTTTAGCAGATAATTAAGATTAGATTAATTTCCCGTTCTGAATTTGAAAATTTGTTTGCTGTCGTGTGTTTGAAATTTCAAAGCAATTGATGAAACGTTTTTCGAAATTATAGCGCTTACGCTTATATCAATTTTATATAGAAAGATTTTAAAATTGGCGTCAATTATTTAGACTTAACTGTAGAATTTACACGTGCACAAAAACTGATTGTCCCCTCATTCCAGCCATGTTTTAAAATCACACCTATGTCTATCTGCATCAATTCTAGATGTGGCAGTTTTTACCTTACTATTATTTTATACAATAAAACGTTTTTAATCGAATTTAAGGTTTATTTACAATTTTTAAAATATATAAAAACATTGTGTCAAAATTTCAAGCTTTTTGCAAACGCACATCATATTTTTATTTATATAAATTTGATACTAGTTAAATAAAAATAAAATACAAGCCTTTTTTATAATAGCTATCATAAATTTTACAATTTCGTTTAATATTATTAATTTATTTTTATTATATTGCATTTTTGTTATTCAAATTTCAAGCGCGATCGCCATTTTTCAATTTCGTTACAATAATTGAATTGAAAATGGAATCAAGTATTATTGTACTCCTACTATTCAGAAAATAGACTAATCATTAATTAATTTTGATGGAAGTGACGCAGATTCTATAGGCGAGTTATTAATGAATATTGAATTAATTAAATACCTGCAAAATAATTTGTGTCTATTTATAAAATAATATAAATATTGAAAATGCTTTGAAAATCATTGTATAGTCGTCCTATTCGTATATGTTGTTGAATGGACGAGTATAGGTATAACGTTTAATTAATTTTAATTTGAATAGAAAATGACAATACGTGTACATAGATGTATAGATATTGATGTGAAATTGTAATTATAGATTGTGAGATAATTTATCGATAGTAAATTTACCTTAATGCATTACTTAAATAAAAAACCGAAGCAAAAAAAGCAATTTTGGATTGATGAACGCTCCTGTCATTATTTACTTGTTCAGAAAATGAAAAATAGCGCACATATCCTATGATTTTGTTCTCATACAACAACACCCAAACCATCACATGATTGAAACTTGTAAAGGCATTCTTCGTATTATATGTGAAACATTTCCCAAAGAGTTTTCTTTTGTTGTATCTACTACTATCACAAAACATAATGCACACAGCACAATTCTATCAGGCTTCATTTTATGCCATTTTTTTCTCCTGCGCGCTATGTGCTCTGCTGCTGCTGCTGCTGCTCTTCCAGTCTCTCATCTTTACTTATTTTATTTTTGCTGTATCTCCAGTCCTGCGAAAAGGTTATTGTAATGATGGAGGAAAATAACCCGATTCATTACGAGACCTACAAGTAGTTTCGACGGCATCAACAGTGCATTGATTACAATATGCATTGTAGAAAAGTTTTATTATTATTATGATTATTTCTTTGATCGCATTGTGTGGGCGTCCCTACAAAGGAAGCGCATTAGCAAGAAATGTGAATTATTGTTGTTTTTTTTCTATGCTGGCGCACATACATATAATACGTATAGACAGTAGATATGCTTACGCGTCGAGTTTGTTTTTTTCTGCCTGCAATAACAAAAAATTACATAGAGCCACTAATTTTATTGGCGATGGTGAGTGCTAGTAGCAAGTAAATCAGATTTCAGTATGCGCATTTCGTTTATTCTGCATATAAACCAGTTTCCTGCAATTTTCCTTACATTGTGTATTCAGCTCGAGTCCTTCGAGATGTTCTGCTTCTGTTACTAGTTATTATCTCATCAAAATATCATACTGCATTCCCTAAATCAGATTTGGCATTATTCGACTTATCCATGTTACCAAAGAAAGGTAATTTGCTGGAAACTATGCATCTATGCACTAACAATTATATTATGGTATGTGCTAACTCAATTCCACACAATGACCATTAATATCCTATATTTGATTAGGTACCTATATTTTTACACCATTATAAATACATACTGTTTACCTAATCAAACATTCATTTTGCATTATTAGGCCTACGCTGAAACTGCTTAATATTTAATAGCACATTAAAATTTTATTGGTTTTAAAATAAACAAAAAGAAAAGTTTCATTCAATGTAAAAGTGATGCAAGTTTATTGAAAAAATTAAATGTATCGCAATTTCGTGTTTAATTAAATGGAAAATGCCAATATTTAATCAATTTAAATATAAAGCTAATGACTTAGATACTACAATATATGAGTAAAATATATTGTTTACCTCATCAAACATTAATTTTGTATTATTAGGCCTACGCTAAAACTGCTTATAATATTCAGTAACACATTAAAATTTTAATGGTTTCAAAATAAACAAAAAGAAAATTCAATTTTTGTTATATGAAGCGTTAATTTTGAAAGTGATACAAGTCTAATAAAAAAAATTAAATATATTGCAATTTCGTGTTTAATTAAGCGTAAAATGCCAATATTTAATCAATTTAAATTTAAAGTTATTGAGTTAGATACTCTATCAGAAAAATATTTGATTATAAATAGGTTGTTTACCTCATCAAACATTAATTTTGCATGATTAGGCCTACGCTAAAACTGCTTAATATTTAGTAACACATTAAAATTTTAATGGTTTCAAAATAAACAAAAACAAAATGTTCATTCAATGTTCGTTATATGAACCCTTCATTTTGAAAGTAATGGAAGTAAAAATTAAATAAATCGTAATATCGCGTTTAACGGAATGTATACTATATGGATTAAAATGTGTAAATGTCAATTTTTAATTCATTTAAATTTGAAGTTAATTCATTTGATACTATATAAAAAAAATTGATTACAAATGCATTATTAGGTTAATTAAAGGTTTGAAAACAAAGAAAATTTATATTCAATATTTGTTATGTGAATTGTTTATCTTGAAAATGCTGCAATTCCATTAAAAGAATAAGATATTTGGTAATTCTGTTAAGTGTAAACTATCTATGTATTAAAATTATCCCATTATTTTAATCAATTTCAATTTATAGTCAATGTCTTACTAGATGCAAAAAATATTTTGTTATAAATACATTGATTACCTAACGAAACGTTAATTTTCCATTATTAGGGTTACGTTAAAACTGCTTAATATTTAGTAGCACATTAAAATTTTAATGGTTTGAAAATAAAGAAGAAGAAAATTTTCGTTTAGTGTTCGTTATATGAACCGTTTGAAAGTGAGTCCAGTAAATAATATTAAATATCTCCTAATTTTGTGCTTAATTCAGCGTAAAGCTTGCACTAAATATTATGAATACGAATCCTTTATTTAATTTAGGTAAATTCAAAGTTATTTTTTCTTACTGTAAAAACAAAATTTATTTAATACAAAATATGTTGTTAAAATATGTAATATATTACACTTATTTTTTAATCGTGCTAATTAATTGCTAAATGTAAAACTTTTATTTTGATTCTTACTTGTATTTAGATTAAATTTAAATATCTTTCCAGAAAAATTAGAAACATTTTATTGTAGGACCATAGTGATTAGAAATTAAAAAAAGTAGATTAAAGTTGTATTCGACATGTATTCGTTTAATGCAATTTCATTAACTATTCATACATATTAAAATGTTATTAAATGTTTTAAAAGACGTAATGGTTTTTTAATTAAAACCAAAGTTAATATATGGAGCAGTATGTGTATGTGTTTGTGTATGTGCACTTAAAAATAAATTCAGTTATAATTAAGCACTATATTCTAGATGTTTTGTAGGAATTTGTGGTATAAAATAAGCTGAAATTAAAAGAGAACTAGGATATATGTTTTCTGGTTGTGTGCTGCTGCTGCTGCTCTATGATTTTATACTTAAATTAAATTGAACAACACAACACAGAAAACTGTGCAAGAAAGGTTACAAAATATTTTTATCCATTACTTTAGCGCGGAGTTGATTTATAACGACATTTTTATTACACATTCAAAACTTTCAAATACTTATATATTAATTTAATATTGATCCAGTGGAAGATATGTGGTAATAAAGTGCTTTTGTTTTTATTGAATTTTATATATATATATGAATGAATTATTAAATAAGCGATTTATAAAAGTTGTAGAAATGTAATAAAATTATACATTCCATTTAATATTTAAAATAAAAATTATACTCTGTACTATTCACGCAAATTTTCAATAAATGTAATATGCTTTCAGCTCAACGAAACGCAACAAATTTTAACTGTGCGAGTGCGAGCCACTTATGTTCACCAAATTTATTGTTCTACAATGATACATTGTTTCTTAAAGTTGAAATGTATTTGTAACGTTATAAATATATACACTTTTCGTTTTGATTTAATTTCAAATGTTGAATTGATAAACCATTTCGGTACTATAGTCAGAAAAAGATGCAATATACGGCTGATTGTTTATAGTTGATTCACTATCTATATAATTTTATTAAATATTAAAATGTTGAAATAAGAATTCATTTGCTAGTTAGAATTTTTCATTCTTAATTATTCATGAATTTTTAACTGAAACATGCTGGTGAATAATAGATTAAAAATTATTAATAAAAAACGTACGGATGAATTACTATAATAATTATTAAATTAATTTGTTGGTGTGTTTGGTATCTTTATCTTTCTTCAAGTTATTTAACTGGAGTCCCTTATTGTATTGGAAACTAGTAGAGAAAACGTCACGATAATAAGGGTCACATTTTGCTTTGAGTAATTGTTGTCAGTAAAGGTAAGTCATTTCCTCCAGACAAAAATATGGAAATTAATTTGTAAATATAAATATTATTCCTAACAAATGGTTGGTTGATTCACCATCATTTTATTAAGTTTTCGCAAACTTTGTGTTAGTTATTATTAATTCTGAATATAATACTAAATACATTTTATTTTTTAACTTATATTATTGATGCATAATAATTCATTCCATTTGCAGCTTTACGAACATTACATTTTATAAAATTTATACGTCAATATTATTATTGTATACTCGTATGTATAAAACGGAAAAGAATAAATTGTTTTTGATAAATAAAATATTTTGCAAATATTCTTAATATTTAAATTGCATTCTATCAGAGAATGGTTTATGAAAACGTTTAAATTATTCATAAACAGGTTCGAAATAGTTTTTGTGCGCGAGTATCCTGCACATAGCAGTAGTTTGTTTATTTTATTTTTTGTGCAACAAACTCAATAATACACGCTACATGTATGGATATGTACTTATATTTTTTATATTACAATATAATTGTAATTAAGCAACCGTAAATTTATGACATTTTTTATATTTTACTGCAGGTAAGCAAAATGACATGCCGTTCTCATTAATTAATTAAAAGTTTTATTGTTTTTGTATATGTCTACCTATATACCTATATATGAAATAAACGATAAATAATAATTTTTATTTATTATGTTTGTTTATAAAAATGTCAGTTTTCGGGAAACGTCTATAATTTATCCACAGACCAAATCTCTATATATATATAATTATTTCTTCCTGTATATGATTAACTGCTTATGAAACCTCTATTTTATCTCCTAAAAATTTTATTGCTGATAGCTACACAATCATATAAATTATAAATAACAGAGATAATGCCTGATTTATATTCATAGGATAAACTTGCGGAAGAAACTTTATTTAAAAAGCGCACTTATAATAAATAGATTATATGATTATCATTATTATTTTACGTTATTAGATGTTAAAAAGTAATCGCGCTGTTTGTATTTTGTTTTTGCGAAAAGACAAGGATCAAAAACTAAAGCACTTTAGAATGTAATATAAAAAGCCTCATAACCAAGCATTCCGGCGAACAAGCATGACAAGTTAAGTAGCATCTTTTATAAATTTAAAGACATTCACAATTACGGTTTATATATATCTACTTGAATCGAAGAAAAGATTTCCATTGTGCATTTTGCAAAACAAACAACTTTTCTATTACATATATTACAAAGTAGGTATACGTGCACCTACAATTAATACATATATACAGTGCATTTCATTCAACGGTATCCATCAAATGAAGTATAATCTAGGTATACACATTAAGGGCCCATTTCATAATTATTTTTAATGCTCCATTAAAATTTAAGTTTCCCATTTAAATTAAAATCAATATCAAATTTAATGGAAGAACTAGTGTCATTTTATATAGGTTAATAAAAACAATTGTATACACCATTGCCAATTTTCTTTTTTGGTGAAAATGTCAGGAACATTTAAGAATTAAACATTGCCAACCTGGTTTTTTGGTGTAAATGCCCGGAACATTTAGGAACACAGCATCACCTACCTCACTAATGGGAGAATTAACTAATGACGGAATTAAAATGATTAAATTAAATTTTTTTTAAATCTCATTTAATGACACCATTAACTTATTGCATTGATTAGTTAATGGAACATTAGTGATTTGATTATGAAATCGGCCCTTAACATTTCCTCGAAATTCTTAAACATTAAATATTGGATGGGGAAAATGTAATGAAATGCGCCGCTTCTTCGTTATTTGCCTGTCTTAAGTTAAATGGACTAGCTTGTAAGGATATATAAACTGTATGAACATAGTGATGATGATAATAATCGATATGGAAAAGATTCAGAGAGAAACGAAAAATATACGAAAAACATTTGTTAAAAAAAAGATTGGTGGTAGGTGTATCTTGACAAACGTCCTGCTTTTATACTGAGCCGCTAAGAAATTTGTTAGTAAGTCACAAGGGCCCGTTTTAAATTTCAGGATGGTCTTTTTTCACTGTACTTGCACACACACAGTGTGCGCTTCCTTAACCATCTATAACAAGATTAGGATGACCTTAGACGTATAATAAATTAGATAGAGAAGTGTGGAACTTTGCTGAAGTTTGTGCAAAATCGGCACTTCAACATTTTTATTGACTACAAATCAAAACGTGAAATATTAAATGTAATTCGTACGAAATTAATAAGTTTTTATCATAAATTTAATAAAAATAATTGTAAAGCTACCTACCTACCGGCACCGGATGAAAAAGCAACAACAAAACAGGCAATGAATAAAATAAAATAAAAAAACACAGAAAGCGGTGCGCCGCGCGGTTAGTTTATTTGAAAAATACAGTAATTAATTGTGAATCGCGTGCTTGTAATAAAAAGCTACGTAATCTTAATACCTTATAGAAAATCCAGACACACAACAAAAGCGCTTTATCGATCAATTTTTCTTTATGACGTTTCGTTTCTCGCATTCATGCACACAGCGTAAAAAAAATATTTACTTTTATATAGCCACCGTCGCTAATTCCATAATCATTTTTAGCTGTATTTTATTGCCTATTAATAATATATGAAAAATATTTCATTATTTGTTTTTATTCGAGATTTTTATATTCATCACTAATTTTATACTCATTTTTAGCTGTATATTATTGGCTTTAAAGTGATATTTCGATTAACGAACTTAATTTCCTAATATCCTTAAGAAGCAAATGGGAAAATATTATTAAACAAGTATTTTAACACTTGAGGTGTCAATTTCGTCTTATGGTTTTCTATGTGATTATGATTTATAACATCATTAGCACTTATAATCACATAACAACCCATAGACGCAAATTGATATTTTGCAGAATATGTGAAATATTAAGACGTAATTCTCTTTAAGACTTGAGGTAATTGTTTGCGGCTATAGGTTTGTATATAATTACGTGGAGAGTCCAAAAAGATTCTAACTTTTTTAATAATGTTTAGTGCAGCCCAAAATTATTTTTTAGCATCAACGCGTCCACTTAAACCCAAATTTTTTTGTGGATTTTTCTTTGCAAAGCAAATTTTTGCGACTTTCTTCGACGATTTTTCTTTGATCTTGGCATTTTCCATCAAAATATTTAAGGTTCTTCATAAAAAGCGATGCAAAATAGAGTAGAACGGGCGTTCTTCTCTATTTTCTATCAAGTTTGAGGAAAGTCGATAAAATATTTGATGAAAAATGCCAAACATCAAAGAAATATCGGAAGAGAGTCGAAAAATTTTCACGCAAAGAAAAATCCATCCAAAATTTTCGGTTTAATAGGACGTGGTGATGCTAAAAAATAATTTGGGGCTGCACTAAAAATTACTAAAAAAGCTAGAAACTTTTCGGGCTACCCACGTATGTTTTCAAATAATCATTGTATCACTGTTTTGTTCATAAGTTTTAGCGTTTAAATTGACTTTAAACTTATTGTATGTGAAACATGTTATTATTAGCTACACCATTTGTTCTTCCACAAGATTTTAGAGGTAAATAAGACGTGTTGAATATCATTGAGGCTTAGTTGACGCGCAAAACCTTCGCATAGCAATGAATCGCTCAATAAAACTACGAGTCGAGTAGAACCAAGACAAGAAAAAAGTATGTATGTTGTTTGTTTGTGAGTTGCTTTTTTTCTGCATATTTACATTTTCATTGCGACCATCAACCTTTTTCTCAAGACGAAAAAAATCGACTTCTTTGTGTTTGAGATTACAAGTAGCTCTGTGCTAGTTTGTTCGAAATCGAATCACTGGCCAATTTATACAGTATGTCGACAAACAACAAACACACTTGCACGAAATCACTTTAAAAGTGATGGAAAGGTAACCAAGCGTGTGTCCATTAGACGTGTGTGTGTATGTACATTTTAATGAAAGATGAGTGAGTGGGTTGGTTGTGTATAAGATTCATTTATTCGCGTAAAAAGTGTCGTAATCAATTTGTTTTCTTCCTTGATTCTTAAACATTATTTGCAAAACGAAAATTTTTACTGATTTTTTCATTGATTTTTCTTTGATCTTTTAGCATTTTCCATCATTTTTTTTGTAGTAACTTTTATTATTATTGATCAAAAATGCAAGAACTGTGTTCGTTTTATATTTTTTAATAATATTAATAAAAATCTTTGCATACTTTGATGGAAAATATATTTTAATGAAAGATGAGTGAGTGGGTTGTGTATAAGATTCATTTATTCGCGTAAAAAGTGTCGTAATAAATTTGTTTTCTCCTTTGATTCTTAAACATTATTTGCGAAGCGAAAATATTTACTGATTTTTTCATTGATCTTTCTTTAATCTTTTGGCATTTTCTATCTTTTTTTTTGTAGTAACTTCTATCATTATTGATCAAAAATGCAAGAACTTTGTTCGTTTTATATTTTTTAATAATATTAATAAAAATCTTTACATACTTTGATGAAAAATACAATTTAATGAAAGATAAGTGAGTGGGTTGTGTGTAAGATTCATTTATTCGTGTAAAAATTGTCGTGATCAATTTTTTTTCTCTCGGAGGGGGGAGAATCCAACGTTGGTTGAAAACGTATTAAAAAAATATTATTGTTGATAGTGATCAGCAGCGCGGTTTAATTTGGCTTTGGTGTCGTCGTGGCAGAAAGGGCGCTTTTTGGCGTGCATTTCATAATTTTTTTCCACCGCCGGTGGTGAATTTGCAGTGTCATCGGAAAATAAGTAGCAAGCAGCGCTGCTACTACTGTGAAAATTAAATGATATAAGAAATGAAAGAGAGAAAAAAATTAGTGGCGCGCGCGAAGAGCCATCATTTATATTTTCTCATCTCTCATTTTTTGATTATTGCTCATTTTCTTTTCTATTACGGGAAAAGATTTAATACGGACATTTTATATGTGTGCCTATAATGCTTAAAAATAGATTATAGATTTGTATGTATAGTTGTTGCAATGTGCCCGCCGCAAAATGCAATTTCATTTCGTTTTACAATAAATTCCTTTTTCGCACGTTTTCCAACGACATAATGATAATAATTTTTTGTATTTACAATCGGTTTTCCTTGGACGCTTCCTACATTTCCGACTCAATTTACTCGAACGACTTTTTTCCGCGGGAGCATTTTCATGAATAGTACACTCGTTAATTAACTTTAAAAATACTTGCTTTTGTTTCGAAGCAAATATTTACATTTCTGTACAGAAAGAAATTTTATTATTATTGTTATGATGCGGTTATTTTTCAATTCTAACATTTCGGCTACTTAATTTTTTTTGCTTCTTTTAATTAAACGACTGCTATTTTTCATCGTTTTTATCATTGTCCTACAAAATCTCACATATTTTCCTACTTTATTTAAATGTTATAGTGTTGTATACAATGAGTACATAATTAAGGTATTTATGGATGAACGAGTGAGTCAATAAATGTCTAAACAATATTAGGATACATAGGCAATTATAACCTGTTCAACTTAATTTTCTTTATCTCCCATTAAACAGTAAATTTTAGGTAAGGATTTTTATTGCGAGGGAGAAATGTTTGCATGTTTTTCAATAATTTTTTTGCATTTTCCATATTTTTTTATTGATTTCTATCATTATTGATCAAAAATGCGAAAAGAGCGGTGTTCTTAACACATTTTGTAACAATATTGATAAAAAATTTTAAATACTTTAATGAAAAATGTTTAAACTCAAAGAAAATACCGAAAGAAATTGTTAGAATTTTGCAAATGTATCAAAAATTTAATGTCGAAGAATCTATAAAAAATAAATAAGGAAGTTTATACTTACCTATGTACTTATACCTTAGAATAAAACGTATTGTATATACAAAGTTATAACTGTTGTCTAAACGCTCATGTCCGCCTACCATACAAACCCTAATATGTTTGACAAGCGTTTTTCATTCTTTTTTCGCACTAGTCCGAAAATGAATTAATTTCGGCCGCTTTTTTATAGTCATTTATTTATTATAATAAATATTTTTGAATACTTACTTATACATTTTTTTAAACAATTACTAACCTTCTTACAGAAATGTATATAAAACAAAATTATAATAGCGCAGCTTGAAGCTTCTCATAATTCTCATACGATTTGAGTAAAATGTTCATCCGTCTAACAATTTCAATAGTTGCGAACGCAGTCCTATTAAAAGTTAAAAGTTTTACGTCGCCAATTTTCGAATTTAATTGGGAAATATAAAGACCTAATAATTTTATAAATTTTATTAGATCATATATATAAAATGAAGAAAATCATTTCTTATTGTGCAAATTATGTTTAATTAATACAGCACAACTTTGCAAAACTTGTTTGAAGCTTTTTCTATCATCTCTTCGAGATAACAAAATAGTTTTTGGTTAACAAAACATGTAATTACTGTTTTATGCGATGTAAAAGGTGTCAGAACTTTAAATAAACTTGTTGGAAATAGTTTGAGCTGAAACTCTTTATCTTCATAACAACATCTATGATTTGTTAGTGTCTTGACTTGCCAGTAATGGATATCGTCTTTTAAATAACAGTAGAGTAAATTTATCTATGAAATATCGTAGCGTATTATTTATATACAACTACCGAACAACAGCCAGAATTTGCCACCACCGCATTACCATTACGCAAAACGTTAATAATTAAATGCTAATTTATAAAACATAAGCGCAATTTTACTAAGATGCATAGCGCAAAATGTTTTCATTAAAAATTCTATGTACCTAAAGTAGATAAATAAGTAGAAGAGAGTAATAAAAATTCATTTGATGAATATTATGATATTTGAGTTGTCAGATGTGGTGTAGAAATGTGTCGCGATTCTGTAATTTAAATTGAAATAGACGTGCTCATGTGCGAGTCAATGTATCATCTCCTCATTTTATTAAACTAAATAGCAAAAGCGAAGCTACTACATCTAGTAATTCCAGTGGGAAAGCCTCAAACAGGTCGGTTTGCGCTATTGTTGCTGACTCAATCGCAAAACCCTTTTGCAAACAGTTCTCCACACACTCGCACACACACACACATATATGGTTGGTTGGTATGGTGGAGAGATATATATTGAGAGACAAAGTGTCGGCTGTTTTGTTTTCGTATTTCATTCGTTCACTAAACGCGCCACGATGCATTAATCACTTCCTTGCGGATTTCCTCAACCGGGAGCGTCAATTAACTGCCCCAACTTTCTCATTCTATACGCACTTTGTCACCCTTTTCTAATTAATACGTCGCTAAAGATTCTAACGTCATTATATGAATATCTCTCGCACTAATGTATGTCCCATACATTTGCTGCTGCAATATCATAGAGGATTAATTCATTTAAGATGATGACAATAATTTATTATCCCTTCATACTCATTTTTATTCATTTATACT
>JARJDW010003577.1:0-26696 GCA_030264715.1 Adinopsis sp. GC000173
TGCGTCCAACATCACCGGTCACGTGACTATAATTTTGTGCTACGTGTACACGTCGCGTCAGACCGACAAGCCAAATATTCGAAAGTACCGTAACTCCAACACACGACGATACCACATTAGATACCACATTCGTTGCAAGTTGGATGAAGCCGAATTTTTCTCATCATCTGTGATTTATTAGTGCTTGGTATCAATTAATCAACCCACTACGATGGGCAGTAAGTAATTTTTCTACGCATAGCGTTATTTTTCGCGTAAAGTAAATGTAAATAGTGCGTCAAAGGGGCACTATTTATACCTGCTTACGTCCACACTAATACGTTTTTCGATGTTTTCAGTCAAATTCCTTGAGGTGATAAAGCCATTCTGTAGCATATTGCCAGAAATTGCTAAACCAGAACGAAAGGTGAGGTTATTTTTATATTAACAAAATCAATTTTCGAGCATTAGTACATTAAAATATGGAACAAAACTATATAAATACGCTTATATTCGTCAATCAACGCTGTTTTCACGTGAAAATGACGCTTAATTCGACAATTTTCATTCATAATTTCTTCCCAGCTGTGATAGATAGTACATGTGGCATCTCAATCTGTTTCAGATTCAATTCAGGGAGAAAGTATTATGGACGGCAATCACGTTATTCATTTTCCTCGTTTGTTGTCAGGTAGATAAATGAAATAAGTAATAATTTCAGTATTTATATACGTATTATGTGTAGATTCCACTGTTTGGCATCATGAGCTCAGATTCTGCGGATCCATTCTATTGGATTCGTGTCATATTGGCGTCGAATCGAGGCACATTGATGGAGTTGGGTATCTCGCCGATCGTCACCTCCGGCCTTATCATGCAACTTTTGGCTGGCGCAAAGATTATCGAAGTTGGTGATACGCCGAAGGATCGGGCGCTGTTCAACGGCGCACAAAAATGTACGTATAATATTTTGATAAATTAGATCTTATAGCTACAGTCAATTTATCAGGAAATTGCATTACTTGCTGTTTAGTAAGTAATAGCTGAAGTCACTTCTGCTACATTAAGATCTGTTTCGCATTACATTATTGATTGAATTTGCAATGTGGGCTTTAAAAAATAATTTGCAAACTAATAGTTATATACACTTTGTTGATTTGTTGAGAAATTGTTTTTTTTTTCTACAACTTGTTACTTAATAATTCCGAGAATATCAATAGTATAATAGCTGAGATCACTTATTTCTGCCACGTTTCGATATTTTGTTCAAAACTGCACTTGCAGAATTATAGTATTGATTGAATGAATTTGCAATGTGGGATTTAAAAATGAATGCTCAAACAAATAGTAGTAAGGCGTTCTAGTCGATTTGTTAGTAAATAGCATTTTTCCTTACTACAGCATGTTAATAATTCAGAGAAAATCTGTGGTAGCGTAAAAACACTTCGGTATTTCCACTACGCTCAGATATTTTGCTCAATACTGCCGATTTAGATTATTGATTGAATTTGCAATGTGGGTTTTAAAAATGTATCTACAAAATTGTAGTAATAATAGGAATTTCAGTGCATTTGTTAGTAGGAAATAGTTGCTTTTTTTTCTAATTACAACTTCTTATTAAATTATTCGAAAACTAGATGCTAGCTGAAATTAATGCTACGTTTAGATATTTTGCTGAAAACCACAGATTATTTATTTTAATGTTTAAAACTTAAATCGCAAACAAATAATTTGTCGTATTATTCGGAAATGGAAATTTTTACTATAATTTGTTATTTAACCATTTCAAGACAAGTAGTGGTAGCTAAAATCATTTATCCCACGTTTTGATATTTTTTTGTTCCAGACTGCAATTGCAGATTTAGATTATTGATTGAATTCGCACAGTGTGCATTAAAATAATTATTAATTTATAGATTAGAAATGTTCACTAACAACATTTTTTACTTAAAAATTGCATTAGATAAATTAAAAATAATCCTGGAGTAATGCCACGTCTAAACACGTTTTGTTTATTATTGCGACTATTAATTTAGATTATTAATTCAATTGACAATGTAGACTTTAAATATTAAATCGCAGCCAAAGTAGTAAGGAGGCAGTAATAAATTATTCCATGTATTTCTTTTTTCTTAAAAGGGGATTGTAATAAAATCTTGCATAAATTAAAAAATATTATTGATAAATGCCACGTGGAAAGATATTTTGTTTAATATTGTAATTGTAAATTTAAATTATTAATTGAATTTGCTATCAAGGCTGTAAATCGTAATTTATAGTTAGCTTTCATTTTTTTGCACAAAAAGGCATTGCAATAAAGTTAAATAAAATTCTCGGTTAGAAACTGCGCGTGTCGAGCATGTTTTCTAATAAAAATATTAATTAATTTCGACTAAGAAGCTATTAATAATATTTTGTCTGACGACATTTTTGTGACGAAACCGTTATTTTATGTAACCGGCTTATTTGGAAGATAAAATCAGAATGAAAAATCTTAATCATATCTATCCGAAACGCAATTATTTCGCTATTACTATGATTTCTATTGTCTGGTGATGACTGCAAATATTAATAGGTCATTAATGTTTTCAGTATTTGGCATGGTAATTACCGTTGGTCAAGCCATTGTATACGTAATGACTGGAATGTACGGCGACCCGGCTGAAATTGGCGCCGGTGTTTGTCTGCTTATCATCATCCAACTGTTTGTCGCCGGTTTGATCGTTCTACTACTCGACGAATTGCTGCAGAAAGGATACGGCTTGGGTTCAGGTATTTCGCTCTTCATCGCAACGAACATTTGCGAAACGATCATTTGGAAGGCGTTTTCGCCGGCAACGGTCAATACCGGACGTGGCACCGAATTTGAAGGCGCTGTAATTGCACTGTTCCATTTGCTCACCACGCGCCAAGACAAAGTGCGTGCACTCAGAGAGGCATTCTACCGACAAAATCTACCGAACTTGATGAACCTGCTCGCCACGATCTTCGTGTTTGCTATAGTAATATACTTTCAAGGATTCAGGGTCGACTTACCGATTAAGAGCGCACGCTATCGCGGCCAGTATTCAAGCTATCCGATCAAACTTTTCTACACGTCGAACATTCCGATTATTTTACAATCGGCGCTTGTATCGAACTTGTACGTTATATCGCAGATGTTGGCTGTCAAATTCCAGGGTAACTTTTTGATTAATTTGCTCGGCGTGTGGGCCGACGTTGGCGGTGGCGGTCCAGCACGTTCGTATCCAATCGGTGGACTTTGTTACTATCTAAGTCCGCCGGAGAGCGTTGGCCACATACTGGAGGATCCTGTCCATGCCGTCCTTTACATCATCTTCATGCTCGGCTCGTGCGCGTTCTTCTCAAAGACGTGGATTGAAGTGTCGGGCAGTTCGGCGAAGGATGTCGCCAAGCAATTGAAGGATCAACAAATGGTGATGCGCGGCCATCGTGATAATTCAATGATTCACGAGCTGAATCGTTACATTCCAACGGCGGCGGCGTTTGGCGGCCTGTGTATAGGCGCCCTGTCTGTACTCGCCGACTTTTTAGGTGCAATTGGTTCCGGCACTGGTATCTTGCTGGCCGTCACGATTATCTATCAGTACTTTGAGATCTTCGTCAAGGAGCAGAGCGAACTAGGAAGCATGGGGGCTTTACTATTTTAAAAATGATCATTTAATTGTTAATTATTTATATGATTTTTTCTTTTTTATTTTTTTGTAATTATTAGGTCGAAATATTAGACGGCTTACGATAAGCTTGGACTGATATTGTTATAAAAAATATTGATTACTTGACGCCAAAAAAGCTCTAGCGATTTTTTAAATTAAGAGTGGTCAATATTTTTAGTACATTTTTTATTATTTTTTTTTCCATTTTTGTTTTGGTTCAAAAATGACTATTTTTCATAAAATTAGTCTTTACATAACTAAACTACAACTTTTGTACTAAAAAATACGAAATGACAAAAAATATTTTCATTGTAAAATAATTAATAATATAATACATTTTTGAGAGAGATATATTTAAATATAAGAGATATTTATGTGTGATTGCGTTTTCTGATTTTTGTTTAATTTGATTTATTATCGCATACCTCAAAGTTGTATCATATTTATCTGTTGTTTTTTTTTTAACAAACTTGTACATTTTCCATACATACATTTGTCATTTTTTTAATTGCTGAAGCAATAAAGTCTACATGAAATACGCTGTTACTCTTTGAATTCGGCGATACACAAACATGCATTCGTACCGCCAAAACCAAATGCATTTTTCAACGCGACTCGACGGTCATTTCTTACAAATTCCTGCGCTTTATTTGGTACAAAATTAATTTCATCCTCTTCACTTTCTTCTAGATTGATCGTTGGCGGATAAAGTCCTTCTTGGACTGCTTTGACTACAAATGCGGCTTCGAGATTACCGGCAGCGCCCAATAAATGACCATGCGCGCCTTTCGTTGATGAAATCGCAATATTCCTAACATTCTCTTTGAAAACTGTCTTAATCGCTTTTGTTTCAATTGCATCGCCTAGTGGTGTGGATGTAGCGTGCGCATTCACATAATTAACACTGGATGGTGTCAGTTTCGCATCGTTAAGGGCGCGTTGCATCGCCAAAACGGCACCACCACCATCGGGACTCGGTGCTGTTAAATGAGCAGCATCACCCGATAGTCCATACCCTAAAATCTCAGCATAAATAGGCACCCCACGTGTTTTTGCATGTTGTAGCTCTTCCAATATCAAAATCGCACTACCCTCGCCCATGACAAATCCCTCTCGTTTTTTATCGAACGGCCGTGATGCCTTTTCGGGCTCCTCGTTGAAGGACGTGCTCAGTGCACGTAAACGACTAAATGCAGCGATTGATAGTGGAGATATACACGCTTCAGCACCACCGCAAATCATAATATTCGCATCTCCGCTGCGTATAAATCGGAATGAATCGCCGATGGCATGAGCGCCGGTGGCACACGCTGTCGACACGGAATGATTCGGCCCTCGAAATCCGTACTTGATGCTGATCTGTCCCGCTGCCATATTCGCTAAGATTCTAGGAACGAAAAATGGACTAACCAACTTATAACTCTTATTCAGCGCGTTGCTTGTATCACAGATATCTTGTAAATCGACCATTCCCATTCCGACTGCAACGCCCGTTGTCACTCTTACTTCATCGCTTATCTCGCCCAACTTAGCATCATCGATCGCTTCCTTGGCGGCTAATAACGCATAACACGTCGCTGGACTTATGGAGCGTAGCTCGGATTTTGTGAAATGGTCCTCCAACTGAAATCTCTTCCCATTCTTATCCTTAATCACCCCAGCAATACGACATGGGAGTTTCTCAAACTCAACATTGTTTAGTTTACCAATTCCACATTTCCCTGCAATAATATTGCTCCACGCTTCCTTTGAATTGTTTCCTATGGGTGATAGGACTCCGATTCCAGTCACAACAACTCTTCGTTGCATGCTTGCCAATTAAAAATGTTGATGCACACGACGCAGGTTACACACAGCTTTAAGCGTCTAATTCTAAAACTATGATTTAATAAGTAATTAATTGCCTTCTTACGTATTTATTGTAAGTATATCATTGCTAGTAATTATTATAACGTGCTAATATTACGATTTATGCGTATTATCAGTAATATTTAATTTATAGGTTATGTTTTCAACATTCGTTCAGTGTAGTAATAAAATATTGTAAATATGGTGACGAAAGGCTCAATACTACGCGGTTCATTGCAAGTTGATCTCATGAACGAATTGCGGCATTTCATCAATGGAGCAAATAATCAAATCAAAGTGTCCCCATTGGAGTTGACAAAGACGTCGCTAGTTTTGCTAAAATCCTTACCCGCAGCTCGGAACGCTGTCTTAGAATATCTACGAAATATTTTTGATACTGCTGTTTCTAATTATATTACTCGAATCGAGGTAAACATCATCTAATGCATATAACAATCACTACATCGCTTTATTACAGACTGAAATCTCAACAGGAAATTTACCTCCACCTAACGAATATGACGAGGTGATTCTCAGCGAAATCCACACCGTACTATGCGGATTTGTTTCAAATAATACCGAAGCATGGGCACCCATAATAAGTACGTGGTCACTGGAATTGCTCGGCGAAATTTCAAGCAAGTACGCTGGTCGTGCACACATCTCCGGCGGTTTGAACGAAACGCTGCAACTGTGGATGAACTGTCGCGGCACGCGTGCATTAATCGACATCACCACGCAGTGCCTCACATGCTTGATGCATCACGATACTGAAGCGTGTATTAATGCACTATTAGGTTCATTAATTTGCTAATAAGTTGTTGCAATTTGAGTCATTGATTTGTTATAGATACATCGGTAAAGCATTCTCCGAATTTTGATTGGGTTGTAGCGCATGTCGGTAGCTGTTTTCCACAAACAGTAATCGTGCGAGTGTTATCTTGTGGTTTGAAAGATTTTTGCCAGAATAAATCATATCAGCAGGGAAGTAAATCGCCAAAGTTGAAATCGGTTGTTGGAATTCTTGGACATTTGGCGACAAGTCATTCGAATGACATACAAAAAGCGCTAATAGATATGTTTAATGTATTATTTTTAATGCTATTTAACTATTTTTGTGTTAATGAAATGATTTTTTTAGTGGTGTTTAACTGATACAACATTTCAAGAATCAGAAACTGTCAGAGTGCAAAAAAAGGCAGCGGTTCCCTTCCTGTTGCAGTTATTAACGTTATCATCGACGTTGCTGAACGCTATTTGCGATGATATTAATGAAACAAGTATGAATAGTATAAACTTTAATATATTAATTTAAATCTATTTAATTGATCTTTTAGTTCAAGTAAATTGTGTACTTAAATTTTACAATATGATTGATGATTGGTGTAAATATTTTGGGTCTTCCGAAGCTTTACAGGTATGAAATAATTATTATTTAACGCTTATTGAAAAGAGATAAATAAAATCCAATTTGCAGTATATGAGTATACCAACAATTTGTTTTAGTTTTTTGCGTAAGTTTTAATTGTTTGTTTATTTAGTGTTATTTCTATTGCTATAGCAGATAATATACTTTCCATCCTTATAAAATATCATTAAGGATATACTAAACAATTTAATGTGTAACGTTATATTGCAAATTGGACTGTCTTTATCCCATTTTACCGGTAATAATTTCTAATATCATAAAATTTATAATATCTGGCAACCAATGTTTCCTCTAGTTTTTTCTTGTATTTGCACGTTGTTAATATACGTTGAACAACAAATAACAGATATATTTTTAAAAAATGTTTGGAATATTAACAATTAAAAATTGCACGTTAGATAAAAACAACCCTTAGTAGTTGAAATAAAGTTTATGCAAATAATTCAAATAATTCGAGTTTTAAAAAAAGTGCCGTAACTAGAGTGCGAAATACAAGAATTTATGTACAACTATAAAATTTTAGTGCGCTTTTGTACAAGCATTAAGCTTAGAGGGAACATTCCTGTGAACTACTACAGCACCACATATTAACGCATTATTCCAATTTATATCTGTAGGGTTTAGTGGAGCAATTAATATTCCAATGTGAGAAAGGCGGTGCGCAGATTTTTAACATATTGCTCGACTGTATTTTTCTAAAGCCTTCCAGCGATGAACCGGAAAGTAAATTGTTTACGATTGGTTATCATGCAAGAGAAATTTTAGGTAAAGTTGAATTATTATTTATTGAGTTGTTGGAGCATTATTAACGAATAAACATTTTAGAATGTATTATACAAAAAATCGACCAAGCCATCCGTCTTCAAAGTCAACTGAACCGACCACCAATTTGTATATTAAACTCGTTTATTTATGATATTGAGGATATTTGTAATATGTTGTTGAGTGAGGAATCGATACGGTCTCAGACAGCAGCTAGAATTATTATTTATATAGGTAATTATTAAAAACGCAGAAATATTTCCAGGTTTCACCGTTAACATACACATGTTATACAAAAATGCCGCTTCTGTTTTGTTTTACATTTACTATCATTCAAACTTATTTTTGATGCAATTTGTAAATACGTTAGGAGTTTCAATTAAACATGTTCGGAAATATTTGCAAAACTGCATCAAATTCATACTATACGTGGTATGTCCGTATTATATTTTATGACACAAATATAAACTAGGCTAAGTAGAAAATCAATTGGTTTTGAAAATGGTATTACTCTTTTGTTATATAAAATGAGTCGTGCTTATTCTGATGTTTTGCTTTTTGGCTTACTACTATGAGTCTAAGAATACAATCCCTGTATAACCATCATTAGTTAATAACGTTACTATTTTAGGTGAAAATTATCCGACAATTTTGATTGAAGCGATCGCATACATATTGATGAATGCGAAATGCGATAAACATCTGGCGTACATTGTGCGAATACTTAACGATGAATTGATTGATAAAGCTGTGTCACCGTACGCGGAAAAGGGTGGCCATTTTGCCGTCGTACTTGCACGAATTCTCAATAAGAACTATTTGAGTTTGAGCGAATATTCGGAGATGTATGCGATGACGATGCAAAAAACAACTTTGAATCTCGAAGCTCGCTCGAACAGTAACCGATTTTGGAAGAACCTAGCCACGCTCCTTCAGTATGATAACGAATTATAATAATTTACATTTCGGACTAATTTTGTTATATTGTATTGTAGATGGGAGAAATCCGAAAAAATCTTCATTCTGAAGTCACATTGCATATCAAAAGGAATCGAAGTCAATCTTACGGAACTGACATCGATATTTAAGAATCGAACGCTAGATATGCGTTCATACCACACACTGTGCCATATTTTAGACTTAACCGAGCTTCCAACGAGCGGCACAACCGTTACCTACAATATGCCTTTGCAAGTTAAGTTAAATTTAGTTAACGGCACCGTTAGCTACTTTTTCGCCTGCTGCCGTGAACAAGGTAAACTAAACAGTACTATTAAATATTCTATCAAAAAGTTGTATTTAAAAATAATAAAATTAATCTAATAAGATCTAAATGAAGCAAAATTGCAATATAGAAGTAATTGAAGAAACGTTGAGCGGCTTATAACGCTTTTCTAATGTTAACAACTTTTAGAAAGTTAATCCGTTTTCCATTTTCGTAACTATGTAAAATCGAAAGATTTTTTAAAAGAAACTATTTTATCATTTTCCAGTTTTTATTTAAAACTCCGACATGTTTGGACTGTGCGTCATTGTCAAGTTTATTATACAAAACGAAAATGATTACGGGTTTTTAAAAATTTTACAGTGGTGACCAATTTAAGTCCATGTGGTTGTTTAATAATGTTATATTGTGTCGGTGGTGTTTGTTCATTTCTATTGCCTCTAATAGATTAGGTTTGTTCCTTTTGATTGAATGTGTGGAATTTCCGGAATGAATGTTGATGTGCGTTGTTGGTCGTTGAGATGATTAACAAAATGTGATATTGTCTTGTTGTTATGAAAGACTGCTTGACGTTTTTTTATTCTTTTGTTGAAATTTCTTCCGGTTTGAGCTATGTATACTGCATTACAATCATCACATTTAAGTTTGTGCACTACGCTTTTTGATAATGCCTGTTCTATATTTGGTGTTTGTATTTTAAGTAGTTTTGTCAAGTTGTTTGTTGAATAACAGCTTATGTGTGTATTGTCATTTCGTATGTTGTTGCGAATGTTGTGACTGAGAGACTTGATATATGGTATTGAACTGTAGATATTGATTTTAATGTTATGATTGGGTTAGATTATATATTTACACTATAATTCAATACAAAAGATTATTATTATCAACAGAATGGAAGTTGTTAAAAATTTGACGATAGACTGTAATTTCTTTATACCTATTTTTAGATTAGTTGAATAATATCTGTAGGACAAATTTTATTTTATGTGTAGAGCCAGATTAAACCTAAACGATGCTTATAATGATGAAACTGTAATAAAGAATGTGTTATACTTGGGAGGAAAATAACAAACACAGTATATGTTTCGTCCAAACGCTTCGAGTGGTGTATTGATATAAATTTCCACTCATCATCATCATCAGTGATAGGAACTTGAAGAATTGGAAAACAGACGGCTGACTATCCATACGTTATTGCTGTTTGTCAACTCTATATGGTCCTATGATATTACTGATGATGGATGTAAAGTTATATCAATAAATTCTAAAACACTTGACGCGTTTGAATGAAACACAAATTGAGTTTGCTTTTCTTATTCTAAGTGTAAGATGTTCTTTACTACACTTTCATCAATTTTCTTTTATGTTTTCTTAGTTTAATTTCATTTCACATATTTTTATAACCTGTTTATTGTTTTAATGATGATTTCTTGTTGAAATGCGTTATATCAACTTTTGTAATTTTATTTTAATATTAGTTATGAATCTTATTATTTTTTTATCAGGAAAACTCTTGGTTTATAAACACATGCTTTGTAACAAGTTGATGTGAATACTAATATTTCGATGCCTGACCATCTTCAGAAACCGCCCAAAAGTTTTTAATTTATTTTTTTATCTTATTTTGTGCTTTACTTGTACTCGTATCACACTATATTTTATAAATTTACTTATTATGACAGACTACACTAGCTTCGAACGCTATCAATTCATCTCCGATGTCTATAAAAATATAGAATATAATTCCTTTGTTTTGCTTCATTTAGTATTTATGCACTTTTACCATATTTCACATATTGTCTCAGCGTGTATCAATTATTGATTTGACGTACTGTGTTTAATTCCCATAATTTTTATGCTTATGATTTGCAGATGAAATTGAACGCATGAATGGCTTTAAACGCGTGCGAAATTTATTATGCAGATTGAGTACAGACTCGAAAATATCACGGAACTTGGCGCTGCGTTTATTGCTCGAAAAGTCGATGTTTTCGATCGAAGCAGATCTATTCGGAGCAAAACCAAATGAAGACTCATTCGAGAGCGATATTCAACGACTGATCTTGCAAAATAAAAAGATTGTACGTATTCCGCTTTTTGTTCTCGCACAATTGCTCAATATTTTTTTGTACATTGTAGAGTAAAACTATTCATCTGACGAAACATTCTTCTGTGTTTAATGGTGGAATTATTGGAAATGGACGGCGAAAATCAATTTGTGTGTACAATCCGCCGAAGGATTTGGTGTACATTAATACTGAACAATTGGTAGCCGCGATTAAGACATGCTGTGCAATACCAAGCGATCAACAAAATGGCAAAACAACGGACGTGCTGCACGATAGCGTCACATTTTTTTCATTAGCTCTGGTGCAGTTAATTAGCCCGGACGTTATGTACAACGGTCTACCGTGGCCAGAAGAGGAATTTTCTAAGGTAATGGCACTAAGATATATAAAATCGATGAAGTAGTAACTTTCTTCTCGTTCAAATAATAACAATTCAATCTTCATCACAACTCGTTATAGTATAAACGTATTTTGCGTACTTTTACGGTATTAAAAAATTGAATTGAATGAATGTTAATTTGTAGGTGACAATCGAACGTGATTTATTAATTCGCCGCCTGTTTAACCACATACCATTGCTATGGGATTTACTGAATTTCGTTGCGCTCTACCGCCCAGCACTATGCTATTGTTCCATATTGTTACGCGCATTAACTGCAACCTTAATCCATCAATGGACCAGTATGGGTGATCAAAGCAAGAGTTCGGATAGCGATAATTATAAGTCACTGATGACAACCACGGTAAAGGTGTTGGATGTTATGGCGCTGGGACAATTGCTGCCACCGCCGTTGTGCAGTATTAGAGATGTGGTTCCATTCCTCACATCATACGAGGTAATTGTTGGTGATTATTTTTACACATATTAGTAGTTGCAAAATAGATTAAATATATATGGCTAGAATCATATAATTTGGTAAATTCAATAGCCCAATATTAAGTCGTGGTTTCGACATTTTATAAAAAATTGTTTAAAATTCAGTTTGCTTTTACAAGAATTTTTTTTTGTAATTTTTACCCCTTTTAATGGATTCAGATGGAGACATAATACGATTTGCAAAAAATCTCTTAATTTAGAATTCTGCAGCTCGACAATTATAAAGCAAAATTATGAAAGTTTCAACAGAATTGATGCAAGCTTTCCTGAAACACTTCAATAAACAGTCAAAACAAATAATGATTAATTTTATTATTAAATTAATATATTGAATCATATTTTATTGAAAATTGTGATATTATAACTTTGTATTTTTATGATAAAAATTGAGTAGTTTATTATTTCTTGGATTCGTGCAAGGAAAGTCAGACAGTCACTTCATTTACATATATTTTCCGACGTTTCGAACTGATTTCTGTTTAGATAATGGATTAGTACCATGGTCGATGACATCTACAATAATCACAATATACAAATTTTGTTCGACTGTACAAAATTGTATCAGGGAAGTCAATACTAATAATTAACTCATTAAAAATTATAAAACTTACATTGAGAAATGTGAGTTTTATGTACAGCAAATAAGAACCGTATAAAAGTCTATCGTTGAGTAATATAAATGAATGTGTAACAAATAGAGAGGGCTCTGCACAGTGGACAGAAGTAGGTTTAAAGTGGACAATTCATTAAAAACAAGTTTGTTTCTATAGTGACAATTTGATATAGTTTATACTGCTCGGATGAGTTGTGGACTCGCATGCTTGATTTTCGTAGATATTTTTATAATTTCATATAAACTTAAAAATGATTTAATTTTTTCCAACTACAACTACAACGTTGAACTGATCTAAATATTAACATTTTAATTAGTATGATGCTTTTATAATGCTAAATTCATTTCTCAATCTAATATAGTTTAAGACTTTACGCTCACAAACGATTTGAGATAGGAACTTAAATTAAGTTGCAGTCCCGTCGTCTTTCTAAAATCTAATGCAAGATGATATTTGTTTTCTTAAAAAATATTTCAAGAAAACTGAATTTTTAAAATCATTGATGGCTAATATCTAAATAATTAACAACAATGAAACATTTAAAATATCTTTGACTAGGTTTTAAATACAGGGTGGGATTGGCTCCATCTATCTATCTATCTATCTCAAGCCCGTTTGTGAGCGTAACGTCTTACAACAGGAATGGGCATTAAGTCAATCTGGATCTATCACTGAACCTTCAAAACATTTTGTGGTGACAATTTTTATTAAGACAAATTTGAGTTACTTTAATTGTTGTACTAAACATATTGAAAAAAAGGTTCGGAAACAAATGTGCATTTTTGCACTATAAAAGCTTCACCTTACTTAAACTGTATATATTCAGATAAGTTGAACACTGCAATTCCATATTCATATGGCCATTTTTCATAAAATTTGAGGATTTTTAAGTAAATTAAATATAAAGATATCTAAGAAAGTCAAGCATGCAAGCTCACCCAACAATTAATGTCGGTTTTCTTTCTATTATTATTTTACAGTGTTTTTTATATTTTAGTCTTAATTTCTTGGAATGATCATGAGTTAGCAACAGTCAAATGTTATATATATGTTTTAATTATTGCAGATTGTATCAATTTTGCGTGATTGCATTTGGAGCTACATGCGGGACAACATTCCCTCACCAGCGTTGTTCAATCTCGATCCGAATGGAATACATTGGCGCGATCCGAATGCTGTTCGTCCGAATGAAGTCTACACGAAAACATTACGAATCATCATGCAGAAAAACATTAAAACGGTCGGACATCTTTATTCGCAATTATTTATTATGATTCCAAAAGCAGATTCATAGAAAAATATAATAATAATAATAATTAGGGTAAGATTGTTTTATATTATACAATAAAATAATTAAAATTCCTCATGTAAATTTATATACAAACGCTTAAATAATTTATCGTTTAGCATGGCCCATTTGTAGCCGAATATTTGCGACACCTCACGTTCTACGTTCTCGTAGGATTTGCTGTTTGTCTTTAACCATATGTAGAATTCCTCGGACCAATTTGGATTATATTCCCAATCACATTTCTTTATCACAGCGTTGCGTCGTATATACAAGTGTTTCAGATTGCGCGATGTTGTCGCAATCAATAGAACTGTAGCAGTTGATATACGCTCAGTTATTATCTGAAATGTATAAACTAATGTTGCATATCATGTTAAAATTTAAATTAGTGCAGTCAGAGCCATGAGGGCGAATTAAATGACAGTTTGCATAAATCGCAAGTTAAATGTTAAGATTAAAGCAAAGATAAAAACGGAAATTGTCTCTAAGAAATGGTTTCCAATAAACCAAGCGAAAAAGTATCACCTTTCGATTTAAAAACAAACTTCAATTTGTTGAAAAAAGTGATAGTGGATAAGAAAAGTATCGAAACTAATTAATATGTAACAGATTTTCAACCTCAAAGAAAGCAGCCATCGGACTGAAGAAATTTATGAATCAACATTTCAAAGCGATTTATATTCTGCTTATCTCCAGGGTATCAACTACAATAAATATTACAAATTATTTTTTTATAATATGGAATAAGTGTGGAAAATTGGCGTTTAAAACAGAATAAACTCAAAAATTGATTGACCAATTGTTAACTCACTTAAGTCAATCCTGTTTTAACTAAAATTTTACTCAACACTCCCACACTTAATGTTTATTGTAAATAAATAATAGTTTGTTATATTTATTGTAGTTGACACCCTACAGAAGAAAAGGAAATAATTTTTTTAGTAACATTGATGCAGAAATAAAACGAGCAGTTTTTCTTTAATCCAAATCCCGAATTCATTGCTGTTCGCAATCCCCGTTACATATTAAAAGTAAATTGTTTCATTTGTCCTTAAATTATTTCCTGTTTTATGTCAAATATCATTTGTTAAATTATGGCCCTTATGGCTTACAACCCCCCATTTGTATACATTACCAAAATCTTTAAATTCATGCACTGCCTACATAACAAGAGAAGCGCTTCATCGATTCGCTCATGGAATCCTCGCTGGCGATAGCCACGAGGAATGCACTTGTGTCCATATGTCCACAAGTCATTCTTATACAACTCCAAGATGCTCATCACCTCATGCAGTTGCATTCCAATATGCGGCGAGTCGTAGATTATGCTACGTATTGAAGCACCATCTAACCAAATCATTCGCTTCTCTTTGATACTTTCCAGCTCTAAGTGGACAGCAAGTGATGGATTATTTTTGTGGCACGTCTTCCATGCCTTTGCCGATACGCATGTTTTTACATAATCAGGTGTGTATCGATTCTGATAAATATGAAGGTGTTTTAATTTTGTATAACCCAACAATTCCACTACATCATTGCCTAAATTCTGTGGACTTATCACTAAAGTCTACAAATTAATCAGTTAATATACATATAATAGTTAGATATAATTAGATAGATTACTTCCAGATTCAAAAACACGCCAACGTGCATTAACTGATAATTCAACTTGGTCGTGTTAATTAAAATAAGCGTCTTCATCGTCAAACAGCAAATGTTGCAAACATTATCCAACAGATGCTGCGCCTCGGATATCTCCAGCATCAAATCAATCAATTCCAATCGCTTCAGCTGTGGCAGATTCGACATGAGGCGTTTGAGGGCGCCGAGTAGACGTCCGCCCGTGCCAAACAAATGCGCGCGTTCATCCTCATCGCGATTATCCATGTTGCAGGGAAACGTATATTTTAGTGCACGAATCTTGCATCCGACTTCGTTCATCTCCACTTTGGCTTGTTCGCGGTACCAGGAAATCATGTTCATAAATTCGTACAGATTGAAAAAGTTTAGCATCGGATCGAATGTTAACTTCTTGAAGTTGCCGCCAACTTGCGTGAGACAACTTTGTGCTCGTACATGATCTAAAACATACTGTACAAGTCCATGTACTGCATGTACAATATAGATGGAATCCATTATTGGTATTATAGTTAATGCAAGATATTTTTATTTGGTAAAACTTTAATGTATTCAGTAAAGAAATGTTACTTGGTTGCGCTTTACTACTACAGTTGCAGTTTACACTACAGTTTCATCTTTCGGTATTAAAAGAGTGACGAAAAATACAATTGAACGTTGTCCTTGATGATGGTTAGAAACTATAAGGGTCAGTGAAATTGAAAAATGAACACCAGATACAACCTGAACTTGAAATAGCTCAGTTCTAAGGCAAATGCCAAAATTTGAAGCGTGGCAGATCCATAAGCGAACATTCTTATATGCTGCTTCGTCCGCGCCATAATCTTAAGCTCCAGAAATGCTATTTTTCAAATTTGGTTACTAGCATTCGGTGCACGATGTTTAAATAGAAAATAAATATAAATGGTTATGATCTATAAGCGAAATGTTGGACCTTCGTGTAAACACTAGGAAGCTTGTTTCAATTCTTTACTTCTAGAAACGTGAATCATTTCAACTTAATTACTAACCAAGTATTGTTTCTTTAATAAATATGAATATGAAATGCGTTATCTAAATATTATTATAATAAGATTATTGTAAACTATTTTAATTTTAGTTTTTGTATATCAACAAATTTGTTTACGACCGAGGCTTTGCGCTGATTTGCTTGTTTTAAGATGGTCCCACCCGAATATTTCGAAGTAAGATTATAGCCTTTTGGAAAAATATTTACATATTAGAAAAAATAAATGATGTTCTCATTAATACGCACACGCCACTTAAGTTGAAAATTATAAAAATTGCATCTTTAAACGCAATTTTTACTAAATTTAAGGTTTAATTTCAGAATTTACAAAGCTGGGCGTCTGCATATTTATGCAAAGATTAATTCTTCCTTTCAATTATGTAAAAATCAAAATATAATATAATAAAATAGCTCTCACAAGACTAAATTTATTAGATATTGGTGGGTTTCAACTATTAAGTCATCATAAGGCCAGAAGTTAAGATTCCTTAATCTACAATTTATATCCAAATTTAAACAACGTGGTGGATGAAAATGTTATAACAAGTTGCTTACATCTTCTTGCTTATTCTTTAGCTTATTATCTGAATTAAGCGCTCTTTAAATTTCCAAAACTTCCCTCCTTTTTCACAAAAAGTTGTCAACTATAAATGTATGGTTGAACTTAGATTTATTGGATTGGTGATTAATGAAAGTACTAAAATGTTCTTTAAATTTTGTGAGACCTACCTTGTGTTTTTACTTTATATTTTCATATCATGGCTCTCTCACCAAAAGCTGGCAAACAAACTATTTTTTTATATAAATATCAACCAATTGGTTTTAATCTTACGATGAAAATGATATTGTTTCTTGTTTGAGTTCAAATACCCTAATATTTTGAACGTCTTTATGGAAAGATTATTTCTTTCTTGGAATTATGTAAGTAAATATCTTTTACAAATCGTCCATAATCTTACGATGAAACTAACACTGTTTCTTATAGGAGTACGAACGCAGTCAGCTTGTGGTGGAACCACCATAATATTTGAACAAGTACGTACCTGCCATCCTTGGTAATAATTAAATCTAGCCCTCGTTAATGTATTATCTTCCAGTACGAACTGGGACCAAACGTAGGGAAGATGAAACGCTCGATACCATGTTTTACACACCAAGCTCGCATAATATCGCTCCCGTATTGACAGGTAGCTGAAGATGCGTTCCAACAATAGATCGGGCAGCAAGTCCCATTGCGTATTGTAATTCTTGCGCCTTCGGCCCTGCTTTATGCCAAAGTTGATTAAAGCTGAAATGAACGCAAATTTGAAGCGCGTATTAATTGCGAATGGCGACCAAATTTAACCTTTATTCGATGTGTTTCGCGTCAAATAGTCGTTCGTCCATAGCTCCGGCCGAAATTTGTGATGTTGCTCTTTGAATAAACGACCTGCAATGTGAACACGATTAGATGATGGTCGTAGCGTTTCTATATGCTGTTATTAATTACTTATATTTGTATTTGTATTCGCTGCCATTATCTAATTGCACTTCACAGCATTTCGCTGCTTCCGCATCACATCCAACAATTATAAAAATAGAAGTCATAGTTTATATATTTAGATTTCGGTTAGACGTGGCGTTTTAAATAGGTTTTAAGTAATTAAATGGACTAATTATCGTTTGTTCAACAAGCAAATATTTCTTTTTATAAAAATATAAAATTATTAACATAATAAACAAAAATTAATAAAATATTTAGCTCAACAATATAAATTAGGATATAACTACGCGGTAAAGTGCTCTTAACATCTAAATTTTAATTTAAAATTATTTAAAATATTAATGATTGAAATATTTTTGCAAAAAATATAATTCCAAGTCTAATCAACACTTTATTACAATATTATACCATTTTATTCGGTACTTGTAGAATAATTTTACTTATAATTAATATCGTTAATTGTTAATTTACTTTGAAACCAATATATGTATCCATTTGTTTAAACTGGTTTAAACGAAAAGCAAATTACACTTTAAAAAAGTACATTACAAATTTAAAATGTCGAGTATCTTATGTTGGTAGGACTTTTTTTTACTTGCAGTTGGTAAAATTCAAATCTTAACAGCACCTAACAGTCATTTTTTGTTGTTTTTTGTCAGATGTTAATCAAATAGTTTCAATCGCTGAATTTTTACCTGTGCAAAGTTATTTTAATTATTTAATGTGTTTTATGTTATACCTAGTAAGTAAAATTTTCAATCAATTATTTGCAGTAATACAACCTGTGTTATTATTGTCTTAAATAGATCTAGAAAATGAGTGATATGATAGATTTTAAAAGTCCTTTGCCGGTTGATAAAAAAATATCACCAGCCAACGACTTTACTGTACCACCAGTCAACATCGAACTATGGGAAAATGCAACCGACTTCTTTGGTATCGGCCGCGAATCGATCCCATTTATCAATAGGCCGTCGATGATAGGTCGAGAATCGCTATTGATCACAGATCATCGATCGTCGCCATTCGACCGTTTCAAATGGTCAGAAATGGAATTCGACGGCAGGGAATCGTTGGGCTTATTGAATTTGAACGATCTCAGCGGCGCAATATCACCGTTCTGCGACAGAGTATCGATATCGTCAGGCTCCTTTCTCGATAAAGCGTTTTTATTGCATCCGGAGCATGTCGATCGACGTTTATCGGCATTGTCAAGTTTATCGTCGATACATTCGTTGGACAGTCCGAAGATCAATAGCGATTCTAATCTGAATCGTGCGTTCTTCGATTCATCGATTAAAATGAGATCGCAATCAATTGTCGAAGAGGTATCAGAAGAAGTTACAAGGCACCGGATAAGCAGTGTGCCTATTGATATTGTCAAGGATATGCTTGATCTGCAATTTGATTCAGCTCAGGATTGCAAAGCAGAGGAGGAGATGCCCATTGAAGAAGATGATCCAAATTTTGTACGTCTTTTTGAGGTTTAATTATTTTTGTCACATAAATTATACGTTTTTTGTTTTGTTGTTGTAGAATGATTCAGTATTTATCGAAGCGAATTGTGTGGCATCAAACATAGCAAATGGATCGTACTTTGATGAAAGTATGTATAATTCCAGTATAATTCCTTTGGCTGATAATAGTTAGAAATAATCAACAAGTTTGGTGATATCTAAGTATAGCATGTTAAAATTTTTAATATCTACATTTTTTACTTTGAAATAGTGTTATGAATTCAATTTTTACAAAATCAATCATTTAGAAAATTTTCTAAATATCTAGAAACAATAAACAGGGACAAGAAAGTGTATAGAATTAGTAAGAATTACAATCAAATTTAAAAAATATTAACACATAATAGGAAATGCAAAAATAGTAAAAGCAAAAGATATGTTGAAATGACATTTATATATTGTATCTACTTTCCACTATAATCTGGCTCAAAGCCAATGGGGCTGCAATAAATATAGTTGCTCGCTATCTTCTCTCTATAGTTTTAAAATTGTGAAAAATAATCCAATTTATCTATCCCTCCCTTGTTATATAATGTAGCAGCGATTAGGGAACAATAATTAAAAGTAAACTGTAGCCACTAGCATTAGACATAGGAGGTAATTTCGTTCTTCTAGAAATGATGCGATGATTAGAGAATAGAGCCTGTGAGGTAGCACATGTCAACTAAACTGCAACAATTTTTGCCGACTAATCAGTCATGTGCGAAATTGTACTTTATTATCTTCCATTTTTAAGATATTGTAACACAGTGAAGAATCGCTCCATTCAAAATGTTTTTCCTAAAATATACATTAATTGGTCATCTTTATGTAAGCGAGAGAATCGGTTATTTACAATTACTTGATCATGTTTTTATATACGTGAAGACATCACCTCAATAAAATCGGTATGAAATTTGTGGCCATTCTAATAATATCACTATTTAAATTTCACAAATTTAGGCTTTACTTTTTCATTAATGTGGAAACTCGATATTTCCAGACAAAAATTGAATATAAAATGTTCTTATTATGGGATAGGGGAAGTAAAAACAATTTGTAATTTATTTCTCTCATTGTGCTTTTCTATGTTTTAGGTTTTGAAGGCAATGGTTTAGACGACACAGCACCTCCAGACTTTGATAATCTTGATAAAAGCGATGGATCTCCAATTACGAAATGCGACGAGCAGTCTGTATTCAAAAAGTTAGATAAATTAATTCCACCCACTATGGATGAACCCATTCGCCAGGATAATAGCGTAAATAAATCTGCCAACAATAATACTACAACTACATCATCAACTGGCGATAAATCACATAAGGACGCAAGGGAACTACTACAAAATTTATCCGAAATAATTAGCGTTGAATGTAAGAATAATGAGCAAAAACGTCGAAGTCAAAGCTTACTTTCCGACTTAGCTGATATTTTAATCGTTCAACGCGAAGCGAGTCTATCTGGGAAAGAAAACACACCGCTTCGCACCTCAAAATCGGCTTCGGATGTTGCGCTCGATCTATCAGTGAAATCTCACGGTGAACGTCGTCTAAGTCAATCGTACACATCGACGTCGACCACCAATACTCCACCACTCGTTTGCAACTTAAAAAAGCAGTCGGACGCCATGAAGGCGCTCGCATTGGGAACCGAACGAATTTCGGCCAGTAGTAATCCATCGGATTCGAAGGGCAGTGTTAGTAGCGTTAAAAGCGAATCCGATTTTAAAATACGTCTGAAGCATCGCAAATCCGATGATAACATTATTCGGCGCGGGCCGCTCAAAATAATCAATCCAGGGAATGTGCGCAATAAGATACTGGAGGGTAAAATTTGCAAGCCGCCAAAAACGCCGCCCAAGCGGATGATCAAAACGTGCACCAGCACACCGATTTATGTATGTTCTCTACCTTGTAGTAAATCATAGTATGTTACCATAATGTTGTTTGTAGGAATCTAAAGGAAAATTTGCTCAATCCACGCCGGAGAATAAAAAGTCTGCACCGGCATCTCCATTAAAGAAGTTCACATGCGGATTATCACCTTTGAAATATCCGACCCCTGTAGTCAATAACAAGTAAGTTCAAATAATAACGATGAAAATTGAATTTATTTTGCTAAATTTAATTAATTTCTAAGAAAATCTGGGTTTTTTAGTAAGTTTATTTTATTTTATTTATTTCGAAAAAAAATTGACATTTTTATGGATTTTTAAAGGACATTTCTCATTCGTTTCAAATAAAGTTTTCGTTTGTAGTAAATTTTTAATCAACGTGAAAACTTTTAACTATAGTTTTCATATTTTAGGATTTTCGGATAGACCAAGAAAAATTTAATTTAATATGTGTATGAGAATTTTGATATTTTTAGTGAAATTTTTAAACGAAACCTTCGTAAATTTCTTCTATTTTAAATAAAATTTTAATTTTTAATTAATCTTTTGCAAATTTATTTAGCACTTTTAAAGTAAAATTTCATTTAATGAATACTGCGTTTCTTATTCAATTAAAAAAATCTCTTCTAGTAATGTTTTAACATATTTTTACGAACGTTCGTATACTAAAACATCATTTGTTGACAAATTTTGGAATAATTTGTTTTAAAGTTGAAAATTTTCTCACTATATACAAGCGTTCCGTATTCGAAGTGTCTAATTTGAGCATTTACAAACAAAACATTGTGAACTGCAAATTGTCGGTGAGGAAAACTAACGTTCGAAATATGATTAAAAAAGCATATTCAATTTGAAATCTGACAAATAGACGCGGAGCTGTGATATTTTGTATATTTAGAGAAAAGTGCACATTTTATCAATTTCTAACGAAGTTAAATTTCTTTCGTAAATCATTTGTTACACAATATTTTTAAAGAAATATTTACATTTACCTTTTTCAGGGGCAAGTCTGGTTCACTACAGAATTTGAGTAAAATTCGTCCAGCGCCAATAGATCGTCGACATACACTCACCGATTTAAAGCCGAAAGATTGTCGTCTTCCGCTAAAACGTACGAGTAGTATTGATAAGACTGATAAGAAAACTTCTGTTATTCCGCCAAGACGTTCGAGTAGTATTGATAAAATTGATAAGAAACCACCTGTTATTCCACTAAAACGTACGAGTAGTATTGGTAAAATTGATAAGAAAGCCGTTACTGTTCCGTTAAAACGTACAAATAGTGTTAATAGCAATGATAAGAAATCTGCTGCTGTTGCTGGAAAAGCTGTGATGGTACGTAATGCTTAATTAACCTGTTTATAGTAAATTTTATTATTATAACATTATTATTGTGATAGTTTTAAACTAGTTTTGTTACGTTACGTATTTCGTCGTGCATTTATTTTTTTACATTCTTATTAAATAATGTGATTATATTATATTTATAAACTTAAAATGGTAAGAATAAATTAATTCACTTTGCATCACCGTTTTCGTTGGATAGACTTTTATTGCTCGTTACAAAATTTAGCGGCCGCCGCGGCCACTCATTGCAACTGGTTAGAATGTCGCGTTGCTTCCACATTTCATCGATTTGGCTATTGAATGGAATTATGTGCGTTTCCATCCATTCGTCGATTGTATATTCATCGTAAACCTCCAGCATACTCTTCATGAGCATACCTTTCACATGCACCAGCTCCATTTTGATCCGATTTATCACTTTGGTCGCATGCTCAACGTATTCCGGATTCGAAAATTTATACTTCCTGTTGTACTCGTTCATCCATCCTCTAACGCGAGAATCGTCCAACATATTGTTATAGTCTTCTTTCAATTTGATTAATTTTGATACTCCATCCAGAATATCGGAGCCTGGAAAGTAGCACGAGGGTGGACTGATGTCCAAGAACTGATATATGGAAGATGCCCAATCTTGGCATTCAAGTATATGGTGCGAAGGCGCTAAATTCTCTGGAATGGCTAATTATTTTTCCTATTAGAATAAATTTTATTTATCCCTTTTTGTATACGAACCATCAAGCACGCTTAAACACAATCCCAATGTTGGAATGGCAACCGGTAACAGTTCACACAACACCGCAAAATGATCATACCGTTGCCACCCGGTGATGAAAATGCCTTCAAATTTAATTGAATCTTTGTACGCGTTGTACATTTTCAACCACGATCGATGGTTGCTGACATGGTGTTCCGATCGCGTTATAATATTGTCACTACCCGTTGCTCCTTTAAACGCGCTCGCTATCCACACCCTTTCAAATATTCTTGCATACATCCCCCATATGTCTGCATTTAACACTGAGCTAACATCGCGTATGTACTTCCAAATTACCGGCGTTACATATTTGCCAAGATGACTGCTCTCGATCTCGTCTTCGTTCATATGTCGAAACACATCATCCCATAATAGAATTGTCATGTTGGGTTGAATATTTTTAACAGCTGTAGCAATCCTTTTGATGTGATTTAGGAATAAGTCGCTCTTAGTCCATCTATGCTGCTTCATTGCCGTTCTACACTGTCCACATTCTGCCAAGTGATAGACTTCATCGCAACCAATATGAATTGTGTTCGAGTATGGATGTGCTTTAATAATTTGTTTAAGCATTTCGTTCAGCAAGTTGTGAGATTGTTTGTTCGAGGGGCATATTGATTGTGCCGAATAAGGCGCTTCTCGTAAATGTTTGTACTCTATTAGTTTCAATACGTACTCCAAATGGCCAAATGTTTGGATAAGTGGTATGATTTTCAGCTTATGCTGTTTAGCCAAATAATTGATACTTTGAATTTCTTCCAGCGTATATGCATTGTGAGCAGGAATGTCTTTTATTGGCCCTGTAAGTAAGCAAAACGTAGCAATATTTATATTTTTATTTACGTAGATACAACGTACCATAAAAGGGAAACATATCTTCATATTCGATTAATAGTCCATTGATACCCAACTTTTGAAATATTGGAAAAATTTGTTTTAAATAATCGATCTTTGGTGGTGCGCCTTTTAAATCTAAATGAACGAACTTTTGAGCCATAAAAGGATCTATTTCCGTTTTCCTAATTTGAGTATCCGCAATATAGAGATCAGTTATCCTTAAATAACTAAATACTACTAAAATCATTATTATTATTACAACTATGAGTGTTGCGGGACGAAAAGGAAATCGAATTTTGGTCGTTTTAATTTTTCTTCTATCTATTACATTTTTAAAGTATTTACACATAGAGTCAACCCAATTAATATTTGTAAACTTCATTTTTCTGTTGCTTATCAACCGCTAATATCTACATTTTGTTTTTTATTACATGGATAAAGTAATTTAATTTAGTAAACATAACCTCTAATTCAATCTTCTTCACCCTTCTTATTTATTGCTATTAGGTTTCATTTTTGTTTGGGGTGTATATTGGATTGCATATAAAGAGTAGTATTAGTTTAACTATATAATAATAGAAGGCGTCTTTAACAACGAAAACTAATTAATAAAAAAAAGGTTAATTTATTATCAAAACTTTTTCTAAGTTAAGTAATTAATAAAGAATAATATTATTCTTGCACAAAATTCGCAAAGCAAACTTAAAAGATTATAGAATGATTCACATAAATCTAGTCTGGTTTTCACTATTATCACGCAGGTGGCGCCAATGCGTTACACATCATAACACATAATGGGTTTGTTCTATAGGTTCTATATGCGTAAAAATGTTCCAAACTGGGACTTTATTGTCCGTATTTGGAACTGTCAACCACGCAAAGTCGATTGCTATTGGCTATAACAGTTTAATTGACAGTTCCAAGAACATAGTCCCTGGCAAATAGAACAGACCTAATGTTTTTTAAAAAAGTGTATAATTTCAAATGCTTATAACTTTTTTATTATTCGAAGTATGCTTATGGGAGTATTTGGAATGGCTTTAGAACGCCAAACAACATCTAGGTGCTTTTGAGCGCAATCTATTTTTCGTCAATAATTGCAAAAATTTTTTTTGTTGATTTTTTTACTTTTGACCATGTCATCTTGTAGGGGACCCTAATGTCTATTGCGGAGCCAAATTTGAGCCCTCTATTTCAATTCAAAGTGGGTCTACGGGCCACTTAAATACCCATAAATGAGCGTTATTTTTCGAAGAAAATCAACTTTTGTTTTTTGCAAATTTGAGCATGGCATCTTGTAGGAGATACAAAATTATATTACCACTACGAGTTTGAGCCCAATTGCTTTTTTCTAGTTAAAGTTACGGCGTCAATACCGATGCTTCCACCAAAATTCTTATATACTTAGTTTTTTAATCCATTTATTAGTCAAAATACGCTTACGGTAATGCTGCTGTGTGATTATCTTTAGGTATATTGTATTTTTCTATATAGCTGCACTGTTTTATTGATGTTATATATACTATAATTAATTAAATATCAATAAATTATTTGTAAAATTGGAATTATTTGGTATAGGCAACTTATTGTACAATTGCCAACGCTGGACTCGTACAAATCTGGTTAAGCGGGCCATTCACGTCCCAACTTGTAGTCCAACTAGTAGTTCAACTGTCACAGTTGGATCCAAAATCGGACCGTAAGTAGGCTTGTTGGGTTGTTGGGAATCTAGTTGGGCGAGTTGGGACATTTGGAGGTCCAACACCCAACTCCGACTGTCAACTGGAGACGGAGTTGGATCGTGAATGCGGGAGTTGGACTACAAGTTAGACATTTATTTGGATGATTTAACCTCAATTCTATGACTCGCTTTTTTTATATTGAACATGCATTGTGGGTTGCACAATTTTACAGCGGCGAGTGGCAAAAAGTTTTCCAAATTGCCACAAGTGCCCAATCTGGCTACAAAACTTGTGACAGTCAGCGCTTGACCTTCATTACAATGAACAGTGAAGGAATTTCCGAGTTCATTGAAATTTATAGAGAGAATTTCTGTTTGTGGGACAGTAGTAGTGCCCTATATGCAAACAGAAATGCGCGGAGAACAACCCAAGAACAACTGCTGAATGTATTGTTAAAGTACGAACGGAATGCCAACTTAGTTTCTGTACGGAGAAAAATTGAGTCTCTACGTTGTGGAGATATTTTACAGCTGAACTTCAGATCCTCAAATGACCTTCCAGTGGCCAGAAACCGTAAAGTTGCTACGAGGCGTTGTTTAGCACTAACACATTCACGCATGACGGTATCTTTTTTGGAACTGAGTGAAACAACTTTTTCGAGCAATCGAGAAAAAGTGGCGTTGTCCATTCTGAGGTAGTTTCGGTAATCATCCTCATCAATAACATTGAGCAATTTCGTGTCACAATAGTTCATACGATCAACGAATAATTTCTTCATCCAACAT